>PVKU01011725.1:0-41071 GCA_004027475.1 Anoura caudifer | reverse complement strand
GGTTTGGAGCAACAAGTATAAAGGTCACATGGACAAAAACTAGCGGGGGTGGAAATGGGAGGGGGGTGGGGAGGGCTGGGGCGGTGGGCTGGAAAGGGAGCAAAAGACAGAAAACTGTACAAGAACAACAATTAAAATAAATTAAAAAAAGTTTCATCAAATCTTAATTGAAACTAAAAGAAGTTTGGAGAGCAACCTGAAAATCTTCTAGATTCATTGTTATGGGAAACACAACAGATGTGTTTAATGCTGAAATATTTTTATAATTTTGAAAGTAACAATAAAATTGATCTTATTTAAAAAAAAATAACATGGTCATAGAGGATACTTGATAGGATTTCAGTCTTCTTAAATTTTTTGAGAACTGTTTTGTGTCCTAACATGTGTTCTAACCTAGAAAACCTTCCATGTGCATTTGAAAAGTATGTATATTCTGCTGCTTTGGGGTGAAATGTCAATTAAATCCATTTGATCTTGTGTGTCCTTTAAGGCTGCTGTCTCCTTGTTGATCTTCTATCTGGAAGATCTATCCATTGAAGTCAATCAGGTGTTAAAATCCACCACTCTGACTGTATTTCTGTCCATCTCTTCCTTTATGTCCATCAAGGTTTGCCTCATATATTGAGATGCTCCTATGTTAGGTGCATAAATATTCCTAGGGTCACATCCTCTTGCCAGATTGTTCCTTGGATCATTATGTAGTGTTCTTCTTTGTTTCTTACTATAGCCTCAGTTTTAAAGTCTATTTTGTTGATATAAGTACTGCTACTGGAGCTTTTTTCCTTTCTGTTTGCATGAAATATCCGTTTCCATCCCTTTACTTTTATTCTCTGTGTATCTTTAGTTCTGAGATGGGTATATTGGAAGTAGCATATACAGGGGTCTGGCATATAACTCCCCTTTTTATTACAAAATCATAAGCATGTAATTCTGTAACATAGCAATATCACACTGAAGCACACCATATGACATTGTATGTGAAATAGTCAACTTACTGTCCATCTCGTGTGAGTCATTCATGCACCCTAACAACCGCACACAAGCAAACCTTACTTCTGCTGGACCCTGTATATGGGTTTTGTTTTCTAATACAGTCAGCTACCCTATGTTTTTGGTTGGAGCATTTAGCCATTTATATTTAAGTTGATAATATATTCAGTGATATTTTATTGTTTGACTGTTTTCCTCTGTATTTTTCTTTCTCTTTCTCCTCCTCCTTCTTTTCCTTTCTTCTTCTTCCTCTTCCTCTTTTAGCAAGTCCATTAACATTTGTTGCAGTATAGGTTTCATGTTAACAAACTCCTTTAGCTTTTTCTTGTCTGAGAAGATCCTTGTGTCTCCTTCAATTTTAAATGATAGCCTTTATGGGTAATGCAGCCTTGGTTGTAGGTCCTTGCTTTTCATCACCTTAAATATTTCATCTCACTTCCTTCTGGCCTAAACATTTTTCTTGAGAAATCAGATGCCAGTGTAATCGATTCTCCCTCATAGGTAACTACCTGTTTTTCTCTTGTAGCTTTTAGGATTCTCTCCCTTGTCTTTAAGCATTGTATATTTGCTTAATTACTTAATTTGATGTTGATGCTGATTTGTATTTCTCTAATGATTAGTGATGTTGAGCATCTTTTCATATGTCTATTGGCCATCTGTATGTCCTCTTCAGAGAAGTGTCTCTTCAGTTCCTTTGCCTGAATAGGACCTGAATAGACATTAATTAATTTTTAGCAGCTCAAAACAACATATTTATTATCTTACATTTTCACAGAGTCAGGAATAAGGGTGCAGCTTAGCTGAGTCATCTGCTTCAGGTCCTGTCAGAGGGATACAACCAAGGTATTGGTTAATGGTCTCTCACAAAGCTGGAATCAAGATATTGGCTGGCACTATAGTCATTGTAAGGTTCAGCTGGGAAAAGATCAGATTCTGAGCTCCTTCATGTGATTCTTTGTTAGGTTCATTTCCCCTCTTGGATTGTTGGGCTGAGAGCCTCAGTTTTCTCTGGCTATTGGCCGAAGGCTCTCTTTACTTCTTTGTTACATACATCTCATCAAAGCAAGCAAGCCAGGAAGACAATAGAGAGTGTCAGGAAGATGGAAGTCATAGTCTTTATACCTAATCCTGCAGGTGACATTCTATCACTTTTGTTGTTTTCTGTTCTTAGATCCAGTCCACACTCATAACTAGAGGTGGAAATCATTAGGAGACATGTCAGAAGATGTCCACCACATGTGTAAATCAAATTATAATTTTTTTATGTTTAAAGTCACACTTAGTCAATGAAATCTGTTTTTGTATAAAGATGAGCCCTCTCAACACTACTTTACAACTTTGAAAAGCACTTTTGCTTTCTGGGAGGAAGGCCCATCTTGAATTTGCTTATCCTAAGACATGGAATCAGCAACTCTATGGGAACCCTAGTTCATTTTAAGGAATAATAATATTAAGATTTGGGGTATAGAAATGCATGCTTTGTTTTTGTTAGTACTGTTGTTAAATTAACTCACTCCAATGACGAGCATGTGCCCTGACTGGGAATTGTGCTGGTGATCTTTCATTTTGTGGGACAGTGATACTGGTCAGGGCTGGCTTATATTTTTTTAAAGTAGTGGCTACAATTATATTTTAGGAGATTAAAAAATCAACTAGATATGTTACATTGTAATGCTGAAATATACTCTATGAAACTGAATTAATTATATTTAAGCATTGTCTTTTTAATTATTATGTGTCTTGGTGTAGATCTCCTTGGTCCAACTTATTTGAGACTCTCTGACCTTCCTGGACTTGTGTGGTTTTTTTCTTTACCAGATTAGGTAAATTTTCAGTCATCATTTCTTCAAATAGGTTCTCAATCCCTTGCTTGCTCTCTTCTCCTGGTTTTCTCATGATGGGGATGTTGTTATGCTTCATGTTGTCAAAAATATTTTTTAAGCTCTCCTCATGTTTTAAATTTTGTTTTCTTTTTCCTGCTCTGCCTGGGTATTTTTTCTACCTTGTCTTCGAAATTACTGATTCATCGTCTGCTTCATCTAACCTACTGTTTCTTCCTTTCAGTGTAGTATTTATTTCAGATACTGCATGCTTTATTTCTGACTAGTCCTTTTTTATGGTTTCTATGTGTTTTTCCATGCTGTGGGCATCCTTATATTTATTACTTTAAACTGTGTGATAAATTATTGGCGTCCAGTTCATCTTGGTCTTCTGGAGAATTCTCTTGTTCTTTCATTTGGGATCTGTTTGTCTTCTCATTTTGGCTGCTTCTTTGTGTTTGTTTCTATGTATTAGTAAGATCTGCAAAAACTCTGGTGTGGGTTTTTGACAGGCACTGCATGTGACTGCCCTTATTAACCAATTTGGAGCTATCAGCATTCCAGCACACATTACTCCCTCTGTTGGACCTGTTTGTGTGCAGAAAGAACCAAGTTGTTCACCAAGGCTGGCTTTGACCAGCACCGGCCTCAGGGAAGGGTCAACTAAAGTCTCAGAGCTCCTGGAGTTCCACCTTAGTTGTGAAACTGCTCTGTGATATAACCTCCAGCTGTACTCAGCAGCCTGGCTTAAGCTCCACAGTGTAGGGTAGAGTGATTTCTATGGGTGGGGCTATTGCTTCCTCTCAGGCTGATGCCACTTGGTGAGGAGTGCTGTGACTGAGAAAGATGGTTTCTACAGCATGGAGAATGACTCAGCACAGGGATCCTGGTGGCTGTTCCTTTAGTTCCTTCCCTAGAGCCACCAGCCCCATTGTCTCTTCACAAATCTGTAGTCCATTCTGCCCTCCCTCTGCTGTAGCCAGGGGTAAGTGGCAGCAAATGAATTTTTTTCATTGGCTCTTTAACAGGCTCTCTGAATCTCCAGCTGTCTCTCCATGGTGGACATAAACCCCACTGCTTTTCACAGCTGGATATTATATGGGCTCCCTTTCCTGGCTCTAGTGCTGTAGATGAGAGGCCCAGCATGGGGTTTAGACCCCACACTTCTCAGGAGGATCCCCCCAGCCACTGAAATATCCCTCTAGGACTTCAGTTGCTTCCCCTGGGAGCCCAGCCATCCCTCTTACACCTCTTCTGCACTCCGTACCCATCATGTTGTGGTGAAATGATTTTTTCTGTATGTCCATGATTATAAGGCTTCTCTCTAGGTAGTGTTCAGTTGGTTTTTCAGGATGATTTCTCTACAATTTAGTTGTAATGCCAGATTGGTCCTGGGAGGAAGTTGATGTAGTTTCCACTTACTCCTTTACCACCCTGGGTTCCCCTCTATTCATTTACATTTAAATGTTGCTTTCTTGAAACTTTTATAGGATGTGTCAGTAAAACCACTGGCTTTAGATTCCTAATCTGTCAGTGGGGATATTACCTATTTTACTACTTCTAACATTATAACACCTCTGTAGTTGATATACATTTAATATGATAATTATTATGTGAGTCATACAAGAATTGTTAAATTGGTAGTGAATCTTAAAATCAATGGTATATTGGACAGACACATAGATCAATGGAATACAATAGAGAGACCAGAAATAAACCAAAGTCTCTGTGGTCAATTAATATTTGACAGAGGGGGAAGAAGCATAAAATGGAGTAAAACTAGCCTCTTCAATAAATGTTGTTGGGAGATCTGGACAGCTACATGCAAAACAAAAATGAAACAAGACCACCAACTTACACCATACACAAAAATAAACTCAAGATGGATAAAAGATTTAAATATAAGTTGCAACACCATAAAAGTCCTAGAGAAGAACATAGGGAGGATAATCTCAGATTTTCCACACAGCAATATTTTCACTGATATATCACCTAGAGCAAGGGACATAAAGAAAAGAATAAACAAATGGGACTTCATCAACATAAAAAGCTTCTGCACGACTAAAGTAAACATCAGCAAAATGAAAAGGGAACCAAATGTATGGGAAAATATATTTGCAAATGATTCCTTGGACAAGGGTTTGATCTCCAAAATAACTCACACAGCTTCACTCCAGGAAGGCAAACAATCTAATTAAAAAATGAGTGAAGGACCTGAACAGACATTTCTCCAAGGAGGACATACAGAGGGCCCACAGATATATGAAAGGATGCTGAGCATCACTAGCCATCAGGGAGATGCAAATTAAAACCACAATGAGATACCACTTCACACTGGTCAGAATGGCCATTATAACCAAATCAACAAACAACAAGTGCTGGTGAGGTTGTGGAGAAAAGGGAACCCTTGTGCTCTGTTGGTGGGAATTCAGACTGGTGCAGTCACTGTGGAAAACAGTATGGAATTTCCTCAGAAATCTAAAAATGGAACTGCCTTTTGACCAGGCAATTCCACTGCTGGGACTATACCCTAAGAATCCTGAAACATTAATTCAAAAGAACCTATGCACCCCAATGTTCAGAACAGTACAATTTACGATAGCAAGTGCTGGAAGTAACCTAAGTGCCCATCAGTAAATTAGTGGATCAAAAACTGTGGTACATTTACACAGTGGACTACTACGCAGCAGGAAGAAAGAAGGAGCTCCTTCCCTTTGTGACAGCACGGATGGATCTGGAGAGCATTATGCTAAGTGAAATAAGCCAGGTGGTGAAAGACAAATACCATATGATCTCCCGTATAAGTGGAACTTAATCAACAAAACAAACAAGCAAGTAAAATATAGCCAGAGACATTGAGATAAAGAACAAACTGACAGTAACCAGATGGGACATGGGAGGGGATAATGGGGGAAGGAAAGGGGGAAGGGTTTTCAGGAGCATGTATAAAGGACACATGGACAAAACGAAAGTGGGGAAGGATTAAGGGTGGGAGGTGTGGGTGCCTGGGGTGGGGGTAAAATGGAGACAACTGCACTTGAACAACAATAAAATAATAATTTAAAAGATCAGTAGTATCTTGGAATCAGAACTAGGATATTATTACTTATTTCATAGAGTTTTGTAAAGTTTCAGTGTGGTAATTCATATGAAGTACTTAGCTGAGTGCCTGGTACACAAGTAAGTGTTGAATGTTCAATGAGTTTAGCCAGTATCTGTGAGAAAGCATGGAAAACAGGCCTGAAACTGACAATGGATCCTGTGCCTTGAGAAGGGAAATGTCTTTGGGCACGCTGACAAAGATAAATAATAAGAATTTTGGATTTCTTGCCAAAATGGAGGCATAGGTAGACACACCGTGCCTCTTCACACAACCAAAAGAAGGACAACAACAATTTAAAAACAAAAAACAAGCTGAACTGACAGAAAATCAAACTGTATGGAAGTCCGACAACCAAGGAGTTAAAGAAGAAACATCCATCCAATCCAGACTGGTAGGAGGGGTGGAGTCGGGCAGCTGGGGTGGAGAGGACTCACAGCAATGCTGCAGCAGGCAGACCCAACTAGGCGGTGGACAGTGGAAGGAGGTGCAAAGGCTGCAGCTGGCCAGCAAGGCAGCAGTGGACCGGGTGGTCCCACATTCATGCGCAGATAAACCAGGCAAAACAAAGGGGGAGCAGGAAGTCCCAGCCTCACAGGAGAGTTCGTTGGAAAGACCCACAGGGTCCTAGACTATACACAAACCCACCTGCATGGGAATCAGCACCAGAAGGGCCCAATTTGCTTGTGGGTAGCAGGGCAAGTGACTGAAATCCTGCAAAGGGCAGAGGAAGCACCACTGTTCTCTCTCAGACCTCTACCCCACATATAGCATCACAACACAGGCATGTGGGTTACCCTGCTCTGTTGAACACCTAAGGCTCCACCCCTCACTATGTAACAGGCACCTGGAGACAAAAAAAAAAAAATGGCCCAAACGAAAGAAGAGATCAAAGCTCCAGAACAAATACAACAAAGCGAAAAAGAGGTAGCCAACCTATCAGATGCACAGTTTGAAACACTGGTAATCCAGATGCTCACAGAATTGGTTGATTTTGGTTGCAAATTAGATGAAAAAATGAAGGCTCCACTAAGTGAAATAAAGGAAAATGTACAGAGAACCAACAGTGATGGGAAGGAAACTGGGACTCAAACCAATGGTGTGGACCAGAGGAAGAAAAAAACATCTAATTAGAAAAGAATGAAGAAACAAGAGTTCAAAAAATGAGGAGAGGCTTAGGAACCTCCAGGACATCTTTAAACGTCTCAACATCCGAAATATAGGGGTACCAGAAGGGGAAGAGCAACAAGTGGAAAACTTATTTGAACAAATAATAAAGGAGAACTTCCCCAAGTTGGCAAAGGAAATAGACTTCCAGGAAGTCCAGGAAGCTCAGAGTCCCAAAGAAGTTGTACCCAAGGAGAAACACACCAAGGCACATCATAATTACATTAGCCAAGATTAAAATGAAGGAGAGAATCCTAGAAGCAGCAAGAGATAAGGGGACAGTCACCTACAATGGAGATCCCATCAGACTGTCAGCTAATTTCTCAAATGAGACCTTACAGGCAAGAAGGGGCTGGAAAGGAGTATAACAAGTCATGAAAGGCAAGGACCTACATCCAAGATTGCTCTATCCAGCAAACATTTCATTTAGAATGGAAGGGTAGATAAAGTGCTTCTCAGATAAGGTCAAGTTAAAGGAGTTCATCATCACCAAGCCCTTATTATATGAAATGTTAAAGGGATTTATCTAAGAAAAAGAAGATAAAAAATATGTACAGTAAAATGACATCAAACTCACAATTATTAACAATCACACTTAAAAGAAAAACATACTAAGCAAACATCTAGAACAGGAACAGGACCACAGAAATGGAGATCACATGGAGGGTTATCAACAGAGGACTGGTATAGGGAGAGAGGGGGAGAAGGTATAGAGAATAAGTAGCATAGATGGTAGGTAGAAAATAGACAGTGGGAGGGTAGGAATAGTATGGGAAAAGAAGAAGCCAAAGAACTTACATGTATGACTTATGGACATGAAGTAAAGGGGGAGAATGTGGGTGGGAGGGGGTGTGCAGGGTGGAGGGGAGTGAAGGGGGTAAATGGGACAACTGTAATAGCATAATCAATAAAATATGTTAAGAAATAAGAACATTGGAAACCAGGACAAGCTCGTGAAGTAATGCATGATTGAGGGCAGGGGCTGCAGTGATCCTCCAATAATAAAATCCAGCTAGCTTTGCTTAAAGGCTCTGTATTAGTATCTTCTGCTTACTTTATAATTCCTACTGGCAATATGATTACTAAGAAAAAGGAACTGTATTATTCACTTTCTGGAGAAGTGACCAACAGGAGCAACAGCCTGTATTTTGGTCTATGGATCCTTTTAATTACAAATCTAGAGAAGTTTACACAGGAAGGAAGGCAAAGAATGATCATGTTTGCATTGTTTTTAAGAGTTGACTTATAACATTGTGTGGGGTGGGTTACATAAGCCTTCAGCTCAGTGCAGTTGTGTTTGGGTTTTATATGCATGGTATAAATCCTACGGTGTCAGGAATGATTGGTTTGCTTTTGGCTTTGTGTGATTCTAATCAATAATTACACCTATTGATCAAAGGCATACATTCAAAACTTTAATTTACATTGAACACCTTAACTTCATAAAATGGCAACAATTGAATTGGCTGAAATTGATTTCCCTTTTGTTTCAAAAGAAAAATTCTTAGTGCTGTGGATATCCTTAGTGTGATTCAGAGCTCATAGGTGGTTAATTATCTACCAGTATCACAGACAAGAAAGCTGTGCAAACATTATTAGGGTGAAATTTGTATCCCAGTAAAGATTGTTCACATGTCCTTCAAAAGTTCATCTGATGAGATGGGAACTTCTTTCTGGCCATGCAAGGAGTTGAACTGAGGACTGATGCCTTGGTCAGTGAGAAATACATCTTGGTTTCACAAGATGGCTGAGCAGGAGGGTGACTTTTCCATGACTAAGGTGCCCATACTCTATGGTGAATTCATTATGCTTACTCTGAGAAGCTGATCAAAGGCAGGTTAGGCCTGCTGCTGGATCCATAAATGCCATGCAGTATTTTTTAAACTGTATTTAATAGAGATGTAGGGTTCTATGGGTGAGTCTCAGGAGTTTCTGGGTGCCGAGATGGGGGAGGCTGAGTTTATGGGATGTCTGGCTCTATCTTTATTTCAAATAGTGATTTGGAGTTGCCATTGTAAACATTCTCTGTAAATAAACTCCTAGTTATATCCTAGTCTGGTTCTGCATTTGCTGATGTAACAACCCTCTGAAACACATACACCCAATCCATTTGGCTGACTCTCCTGTTCCCAGACTGTATCTCCTAACCAGCAAACACAGCTCTCTTTTCCTCAGTCTGCATATTTGATGTCTACCTGTGATAGACTGATTGCACTGATGGACCAAATTCTTCACTTCTCCCATTGTAGGTGATGTGTTCTGTCCCACCTCTAGACTCTGGGCTAAGCCATGTCATGCTTTTCCCAGTGGGATATTAGTAAATATGCTGCAAACGGAGGCTTGGAAGATTCTTGCAGTTTCTCCTGCTCACTCTTGCACCTCTGTTTTTACTCCCTGCATACCCATGAGAACATGCTTCGCCTAACCTGCTGCAGGTATGTGAGAAACCCATCCAGCAGAGCCACATCACACCTCAGTCAGTCTGAGGCCAAACTGGATCAGCAGCTGATTGTTCACATATGAACAAATCCAGCCTAGATGATTGGAAATTCACAGCTAAACTGTAGACCCAAGAGCAATAATAAATAAATAATTTTTGTTTTGAGCCACTGAGTTTTGGGGCAGTTTATTGCACAGCATATTGTGGCAACAGATTAACAGGTAGCACTACTCAATCACTGAGGCTTGGTTCGAATCAGTGCAAAGCCTTCTCTTACAACTCTTACAGAAGAGGGCACTCCTTCCTCAGAACTCCTACAACACTTACTACTTGTGCTGCCTATTTGGATTTTGTGATTCTCTGCATTATATCAGAAATTTATTTCATTGATTCCAGGACATCATCGATGGAAAACATACCATTATCTTATGAACCACTAAGAAAAATAAAACACCACCAATGATACTACAATATGCATTGATTGGAAGACACACCCTAATTTTAGAATATTTAAACTATGTTTCTTAGAATCAATGAAATACAGTAATTAACTCCAGAGTTTTATTTCTTAGTTCTACAGCAAGATTGTTCTTGAGGACAAATACTGGGTTTTCATCTTCTTTGGGAAATGAGATAGATACCATAGCTTTGGAGTGAGGCCAATCTTTGTTCAGATTCTAGTTCCTCACTTGACTAGTGTGAACTGAATCAAGCTACTTAAATTCTATGAGCCCAGTGTTTGACTCTATAAAAATAGAGGTAATTTTTATCTCAAAGGGTCATTGTGAGAATTTATTAGATCATGCAAAGAACATGGTTGGCATTTAAAACAATGTTTGATTTTTTGATTAAGTAATGCAGGTGCATAATAAAAATTTAGAACTATACACAAGGGAATGCAAAATTCCTTTGTGCAAAATAAGCCTCCTACTTACTCCTGTTCCCTAGTCATCACTCAGTTTTCCTCCCAGAAGACAACCACAGTCACTATTTTCTTTATTTTTTGACATGACAAGATTCCTTTTAATCCCATGATTCAATGAATTTAGCTTCCCTTGAATACTGAGTAAATTAAGTTGTTTTATAATGTTAGTTTCATATGACTCTAGGAGATAGGACATATTTGAAGTGAAATCTCAAATCAATCAGTTATATGAAATATTTTACAACTGTATTTTCTTTTTTTATTAAACTATTACCTTTTAACTAAGAAAAAATTTCCAATCATTTTAAAACAGTTTGTTTAACCCTTGTAACATCTCTTAATAAGGAAATCAGATCACTGATTGAATACCTATTACACATTGAACTCTTATTTTTCAATCAATCATATCATTTGGTGGACTCGACATTCATAGATTTTATATTTAAGCTTTGGACTCTTCCAAGTCACCTAAACATTTATGGCATACAATATTCTGTATTTTTTTATTGTTGTTCTTGTACAGTTTTCTGTCTTTTACTCCCATTTCAGCTGACCACCCCAGCCCTCCCCACCTCCCTCCAATTTCCACCACCCCCTAGTTTTTGTCCATGTGTCTTTTATACTTGTTGCTCTATACCCTCCCCCTGTTCCCCTGTTCCCCTGAAATTCCCTCCCCTCTCCCCTCTGGTGACTGTCAACCTGTTGTCAGTTTCAGTGTCTTTGGTTATATTATGCTTCTTTGTTTGTTTTGTTGATTAGGTTCCTGTTAAAGGTGAGATGATATGGTATTTGTCTTTCACTTCCTGGCTTATTTCACTTAGCATAATGCTCTCCAGTTCCATCCATGCTGTTGCCAAGGGTAGGAGCTCCTTCTTTCTTTCTGCTGCGTAGTATTCAATTGTGTAAATGTACCACAGTTTTTTGATCCACTTATTGACTGATGGGCACTTAGGTTCTTTCCAACACTTGGCTATTGTAAATTGTGCTGCTACGAACATTGGGGTGCATAGATTCTTTTGGATTGGTGTTTCAGGGTTCTTAGGATACAATCCTAGCAGTGGGATTGCTGGGTCAAAAGGTAGATCCATTTTTAGTTTTCTTAGAAAATTCCATACTGCTTTCCATAGTGGTTGTACCAGTCTGCAATCCCACCAACAGTGCACTAAGGTCCCCTTTTCTCCACAACCTCTCCAACACTTGTTTGTTGCTTTTTTTATGATGGGCATTCTGACTGGTGTGAAGTGGTATCTGATTGTGGTTTTAATTTTCATCTCTCTGATGGCTAGTGATACTGAGCATCTTTTGATATTTCTCTGGACCCTCTGTATATCCTCCTTGGAGAAGTATCTGTTCAAGTCCTTTGCCCATTTTTTAATTGGGTTGCTTGTCTTCTTAGAGTGGAGTCATGTAAGTTCTTTATATCTTTTGAAGATCAAACCCTTGTCTGAGGTATCATTGGCAAATATATTTTCCCATACAGTTGGTCCTTTTTTTCATTTTAATGCTGTTTTCTTTAGCCATGCAGTTGCTTTTTATTTTGATGAGATCCCATTTGTTTATTCTTTCTTCTATGTCCTTGCTCTAGGGGACATATCAGAGAAAATAATGCTGTGTGGAATATCTGAAATTTTCCTGCCTATGTTCTCCTCTAGAACTTTAATGGTGTCACAGCTTATATTTAAATCTTTTATCCACCTTGAATTTATTTTTGTGTATGTTGTGAGTTGGTGGTCGAGTTTCATTTTTTTTTTTTTTGCATGTAGCTGTCCAGTTCTCCCAGCACCACTTGTTGAAGAGGCTATTTTTACTCCATTTTATGTTGCTGCCCCCTCTGTCAAATATTAATTGACCGTAGAGACTTCGGTTTATTTCTGGGCTCTCTGTTCTATTCCACTCGTCCATGTGCCTGTTTTTATGCCATTACCTGGCTATTTTGATTACAGTAGCCTTGTAATACAGTTTGGTGACAGGTATTGTGATACCTCCTACTTTGCTCTTCTTTCTCATAATTGCTGCAGCTATTCTAGGTCGTTTATGGTTCCATATAAATTTTTGAAGTGTTTGTTCTATGTCTGTGAAATATGCCATTGGTACTTTAATAGGTATTGCATTGAATGTGTAAATTGCTTTGGGTAGTATGGACATTTTGATGATGTTAATTCTTCCAATCCATGAACACGGTATATGTTTCCATTTGTTTGTGTCTTCCTTGATTTCTTTCTTCAGTGTTCTGTAGTTTTCTGTGTACAGGTGTTTTACCTCCTTGGTTAGTTTTATTCCTAGGTATTTTATTTTTCTTTTTGCTATATTGAATGGGATTTTTTTCTTGATTTCTGCTTCTGCTGTCTCATTGTTAGTATACAAAAATGCGCTTGATTTCTGGATATTGACTTTGTATCCTGCTGTTTGGCCAAATTCTTTTATTAGGTTGAGCAGCATTTTGGCCAAATCTATAGGATTTTCTATGTACACTATCATGTCATCTGCAAGCAATGATAGTTTTGCTTCCTCCTTTCCAATTTGGATGCCTTTTATTTCCTTTTCTTGTCAAATCACTGTGGCTAAGACTTCCAATACTACATTGAATAGAAGTGGTGACAATGGACAATCTTGTCTTGTTCCTGACCTTAGTGGAAAAGATTTTAGTTTTTGCCCATTGAGTTTGATGTTGGCTGTAGATCTCTCATATATGGCTTTTATTATGTTTGGGAATGCTCCCTCTATTCCCACTTTGCTGAGTGTTTTTATCATAAATGGGTGCTGTACCATATCAAATGCCTTTTCCACATCTATTGATATGATCATGTGATTTTGGTCTTTCCTTTTGTTCATGTGATGTATTACATTTACCAATTTGTGAACGTTGAACCCTCCTTGCATCCCTGGGATGAGTCCCACTTGGTTATGGTGTATGATCTTTTTAATGTATTGTTGGATGTGGTTTGCCAATATTTTGTTGAGGATTTTAGCATCTATGTTCATCAGCGATATTGTCCTGAAGTTTTCTTTCTTTGTTGTATCTTTATCTGGTTTTGAGATTAGGATGATACTGGCTTCATAAAAAGAGTTTGGGAGTCTTCCATCACTTTGGATTTTTTCAAATAGTCTGTAAAGGATAGGGGTTAGCTATTCCTTAAATGCTTTGTAGAATTCTCCTGTGAAACCATCTGGTCCAGGGCTTTTGTGTGTCAGGAGTTTTTTGATTACTGCTTCAATTTCATCTGCTGTTATTGGTCTGTTCAGGCTTTCTGCTTCTTCTTCATTGAGTTTTGGAAGATTATATTTTTCTAGAAATTGTCCATTTCACCTAGGTTTTCAAATTTCTTGTGATATAGTTCTTCATAGTAATTTTTTACAATCCTTTGTATTTTTGTGGTGTCAATTGTCATCTCTCCTCTTTCATTTCTGATTGTGTTTAATTGGGTCTTCTCTCTGTTTTTCATGATGAGCCTGCTTAAAGGCTTATCAATTTTGTTTATCTTTTCAAAGAACCAGCTCCTGGATTCATTGATCCTTGGAATTGTGCTTTTAGTCTCTATGTCATTTGATCCTGCTCTGATCTTGGTTATTTCCTTCCTTCTACTTGCTCTGGGCTGTCTGTGTTGTTGTTCCTTAAGTTCTTGTACATGTAGGGTTAGGTTGTTTGTTTGAAATGTTTCTATCTTTTTTAGGTAGGCCTGTATTGGTATGAACTTCCCTCTGAGGACTGCTTTCACTGTGTCCCATAAGTTTTGGGTCATTGTGAGTTCATTTTCATTTGTTTCCAGAAACTTTTTGATTTCCTCCCTAATTTCATTCTTGACCCATTCATTGTTTAATAGCATGCTACTCAACCTCCATGATTTTGAGGGTTTTTGGTTTTTCCCCTTGGGGTTGATTTGTAGTTTCAGTCCCTTGTGGTTGGAGAAAATCCTTGGCATGATTTCAATTTCCTTGAATTTGTTGAGGCTTGTTTTGTGTCCTATCATGTGGTCTATCTTTGAAAATGTTCTATGTGCATTTGAAAAGAATGTGTATTTAGTTTCTTTGGGATGAAGGGCTCTATATATATCAGTTAAGTCCATTTCATCTAGAGTGTTGCTCAATGCCACAATATCTTTGTTGATATTTTGTTTGGAATATCTGTCCATTTTTGACAGTGGGTTGTTACAGTCCCCTACTATAATTGTGTTGCTGTCAATATCTTTCTTGATGTCCTCTAAGATTTTCTTTATGTATTTGGGTGCTCCTATGTTGGGTGCATATATATTTACAATGTTTATGTCTTTTTGGTGGATTCTTCCCTTGAGTATTATGAAGTGACCTTCTGGGTCTCTCTTTATGGCTCTTCCTTTGAAGTCTATTTTGTCTGATATGAGTATTGCTTCCCTGGCTTGTTTTCCCTGTCCATTTTCTTGGAAAATTTGTTTCCAGCCCTTCACTTTGAGGCTGTGTAGGTCTTTTGTCCTGAGGTGGGTCTCTTGTAAGCAGCATATGTGTGGGTCATGCTTTCTTATCCATTCAGCTATTCTATGCCTTTTGATTGGAGCATTTAATCCATTTACATTTAAGGTTATTATTGATAGGTACTTATTCATTGCCATGTTCATGGCTGTATTCCTCTCTCTCTCTCTGTCTCTGTCTCTGTCTCTGTTTCTTTCTTCCTTTCCTTAAAGCAGTCCCTTTATTATCTCTTGCAGCACTGGTTTGGTAGAGTTGTATTCGTTTAGACTTCTTTTGTCTTGGAAGCTCCTTATTTGTCGTTCTATCTTGATCGAAAGCCTTGCTGGGTAAAGTAGTCTTTGTTGCAGGACTTTGGTTCTTATTATTTGGAATATTTCTTGCCATTCTCTTCTGGCTTGGAGTGTTTCCATTGGGAAGTCAGCTGCTAATCCAATTGGGGCTCCCCTGTATGTTACTTCCTTTTTCTCCCTTGCTGCCTTTAAGATTCTCTTTGTCTTGGAATTTTGCCATTTTAATTATGGTGTGTCTTGAAGTGGGCCTCTTTGGGTTCCTCTTGAATTGAACTCTCTGTGTGTCCTGGATTTGTGTGACCTTTTCTCTCATCAAATTAGGGAAGTTTTCCATCATTACTTTTTCAAATAGGTTTTCTATCCCTTGGTCTTCTTCTTCTCTTTCTGGTGTCCCTATTATACAGATATTATTACGTTTCATATTGTCTTGCATTTCTCTTAATCCCTCTTCATTCTTTCTCAGCCTCTTTTCCTTTTCTTGCTCTTTCTGGGTGTTTTTTTCCTACTTTGTTCTCTAACTTGCTGATCTGTTCTTCTGCTTCATCAATTCTGTTTTTCATTCCTTCCACTGTGTTCTTCAGTTCAGAAATTGTATTCTTCATTTCCTCTTGGCCCTTGTTGATAGGTTCTATTTCCTTTTTCATGTTGATATAGTTTTCAGTGAGTTCATTGTAGCTTCCCTGTAGTTTCTGGTAGCTCATTGAGAGCTCTTGGAGCTTCCTGACAACAATTGCTTTGAACTCGAATTCTGATAGTTGAGTTGCCTCCATTTCATTTAGCATTCTTTCTGGTGCTTCTTCCTTTGCTTTCACTTGGGGATTGTTTCTTTGTCTTCCTCTTGTTTGTGAGACTCTTCTTGTTAGGCTCAGCTTCTTAAATTGATCTTTTCTGGCTCCCTGGGTTTATGGTGTGAACTTCTGTGCTAGAATACCTGTGAAACTTAGTAGTGCAGTCTCCTTCGGGTGTCCTGGTGATCATAGCTTCCACTGTCTCAGCTGTTGGAATGCCCCCTCTTTGGGACCAACTCTGGTTTCTTCAGTGTTCCAGGTTTTTTGTTGTTGTTTTTGCTTTTGTTTTTGTTTTTGTGTCACTCATGGGCATTTAAAAAGAGAATAGAGGAAGAAAAAATGAAAAAGGAAGAAAAAATGAAAAAGGAAGAAGAGATAAAATTGGAAGAAAGAAAGAAGGAATAATACAAGAAAGAAGTAAAGATATCCAAAGGTAGTTGAGGAGTAAAAAAGATAGAAATAATGAAAAAATAATAAAATATTATTTAAAAAAGAAAAAAAGAAAAATGAACAAACAAAAACAAACAAAAAAACAAAAAAACCTCTTGCTATTTTCACACTTGCCAAGCTGGACTTTCTGGTGTTGCTGGCTGCAAAGGCCAAGGGGTGATGGTGTCGCTTTTCTCCCTGTTCAGCACTCAGTTATCTTTGGGCTAGTCCTCCCAGTGCTAGCCTGTGCCTCTCTGCACAGGGCCTTGGGCATATGTTTTGAGCCTCCTGGGGAGCACACACTTTGCCAAGTTCATGGGTGTGTGCTCGGATCTCCTACCCTGTGCACTCACCCCAGTTTCATGAGAGTGAGCTCTGATTCTCCCATGGATCACTCACATTCCATGGGTTCTTTGTGTGGGCCACAGGTCTCCCGTCTGCAGGCATCTTCTGTCACGTAAGTGCTCAAGTGTCCACTTTTGTGCGCAGTCATATCTGTTTGTGGCGGGCATCTTTACTTTAGTCGTGCAGCTCTATGCTGTCACACGTGGACCTGGCTCCCTCCCTAGAGCCCCTAGCTGGCTTGGCAAGCACCGGCCCAGGGCCTTGGCAGCCCTGGTCTCAGTGCTGATTCCTGGGCTCTTATTGTTCCAAAGTACTCTCCTTACTTTCCGATTTTTCAATGTCCGCTACAACCTTCCATCTCCTACTTTCAAATATGCTGTGTTTCTGTTGGTTGACCATTCCATTTCTCCACAGATCAGCCAGGTTCCTCTCCTGTGTGCAGGGGAAATGGTATCTGCTCCCTCCTACCATGCTGCCATCTTCTCTCTCCTCACTATTTCCTTGAGAATCTTTCCAGAGATGCTCATAGTAGTCATTTGATAAATTTTAGTTTCTTTCTGCCTCTTTTGAACCCCACAGAACTTAATCAAGAGCTGGGTCCTTTTTAAAGGTCAAGGTGCTGATCACCCATTACTGTCTAGAACTATAAATGGAAATAGGTAGTACAGCAAATTGGACTGAATAGACCAGTGTCAGACGTTTGTAGGGAAAAAAAATGTTTGTTAGTCCATCTTCACATAGTTGCCTCTTTCTTTCATAAGAGCTACCAAGTGCAGAAATTTTTCAATTAACAAAGGGCTCATTACTTGGGTGCAAGTTAAGATAAGTTTTACTGTAACTGCCACTTCTTCAAAAGTGCTGAGACAGGAAATGCAGACTTCACTTACCACAACTGAAAAGCTAGCCAAGCAAAGGAAACCAAACTAATAATGTGGCTGATATTGTCAACTGCTATACATACATAGATAGAAGAAAACTGTATTGACATAATAATAATAAATATGTAAAGAAAGCTCATGGTTTACCAATAAAATCATTTACCATGTTGCTGACTTTACTGGAAAATGATGCTTTATAGCTAGTCTCTCAATTTGACTGATACCTAATTAAAAATTCACTAGGCTCAATTTCAAGCACCTCAAGCTATATTAAAGTCACTGCTATACTAATGGAGACATAATATCATTTAAAACCAAAGCAAGTATGATAATTTATTTAAAGCTTAGAAATAGTTCCAAAAATTGCAAAGTTGCATAAAATCTGTGGCCATATATGAAGAACAGTAGTGTGGTTTAGTAGAAAGAACTAGGAACTCAGGAGGGCCTGGTCTCAGTTCTGGTTCTTGTGGTCACACTCTATGGTTTTGGGTAATTCACTTCTCTCTGGCACCAGTTTCATTGTCAGTACAATGAAGATAATAATATCTGTTTTTTTAAACCTTTGCTTTTTTTGGTGAAACTCAATTAAGATGCTGTATGCAAACCTGCTCAAATAGCATGAAGCAATCCACAAATATAGTTTCAAAAACATTAGTGAGCACTTATCATGTGCTAAGGACTGCATGGTCCTAAGGAGACATAGGTGAATAAGCACAAATCCCTACCTTCAAGGAACCCATAGACAAGCTGCCAGACACAAATGCTGTCACTAGAGTTGCCAGATAACATACCAGATGCCCAACTAGGTTTAAATTTTATATAAATAATAAATAATTTTAACATAAATATGTCCCAAATATCAACAGGAGATACTTTTTGAAAAATTATTCATTATTCACCTGTAATTCAAATTCAATTGAATGTACTGTGTTTTTATTTGCTAAATCTGGCAACCTTTTGTGTCACACAACAATAGAAATATGTACCTAATAGAAAAGCTGTGTAGTAGAGACATTAATTCTGCCTCAAGGTATCAAGGAAAGCTTCATGGAGGAGTTGAAGAGACATCAAATATTTGACAAGTGGACATGATTTTGTGGGGTTAGGGAGAGGGAAAGAGGGCATTTCAGACAGAGAGAAAAGCAGCAAGCAGTAAGTACCAGGCAAAAAACACCTGGGAGAGTATAAACACTCCAGACTTTTCAGTGTTACTGAAATGTAAAATGTGAGGTAGGAAGTGACAAAATTTGGAGTCTCCAGAGATGGTCTCATATGACTTTTAAATGTTTAATCTACTTGCCACAATGAAGGTGATAAGACTGGCCAAAGAGAATATGGGAATACATTTTCTGGATGGATAGGTGGATAAATCTGACCACAAGGATAAAATATTAGGTTTCTTCTAAATTGAGTAAGAATGGCTGACAAGACATTCTTTCTTGTCATCAGGAAGGTGAGGGTAGGGAACAAGAGAAAATGGAGCTCTTGTCTATGTTGGATCCTGAAAAAGGCAGGTAAGGGAACCTCTCTGAAGCTAGAAGTTTAATGAGATTGCTTTAGAATAAATAAACTAAGGAAATATGGACTTCACCCAGTGAGGAGTACATGTAGATTTTATTACCCTGAGGAATAGTGGTTAAAGAAGTGCTGATATATGGACAGAGAGAAATCTCAGGATGTAGGTCAAGCTATAAATAGTTAACTCATACACATCAAGAGGGCTGGACAGAGGGGTGGTTAGGTATTGGTTCACAGAAGGAAGCAAGGAGTTTGCTGGGCTAGTAAAATGACTGGATGATTGATCTATGACCCTTAGATAAGGGTGTGCTAAAGCTGGCTCATTCTGGATCATAAGAGCCAATTGTTATTTTTTCAGGTTTTGTTGTAATCCATGTTTTAAACACAGTCATTATTAAACATTAAAAAGTTAAATTATAGAAACTTATAATTAAAATTTATATTATTATAAAAACAAATACTCAAAACTCATCACTTCATAATTATTTGATGCCATTTTACTGTTATGTATGCTTTCAAGATTATTTACTTATATCTGTATGGTAGAAATACTATATAATGGTATACTATGGCATATATCTTCCCAGCTCTGTTTGAAATAGGCCATGGTGCAAGTATTTATATCATGGAAATCAGCAAATATTACAAATAAATGTTCCCCCCAACTAGTGGTTATTAAACATTGAACATTTAGCCATTGGGAAAAAGGGGGCCTTCCCCCTCTGCATTAGGTAGAGTAGTGGTATGGTCATGTTATTAGTCTGAACCATATGAAATTGCTGATATTCCATCATTTTTAATCTGTGAAAATGACATATTTGATATGGTTTAACCTCTTATGAGAGGGTACCCCTTATTTTGGGCTGACTGAACCTTCAGCTATGGCATACTAGTTTGGCTAAGTGGTAACTAAATACATTTCATCTCAGCTTTTTAAAATCCACAAAATGCTCAATCATAAGTGCAACCTCCTGTCTACCTATGGCAGGGAATGTCTCCTAAATATATTACCCTTTCGTCATCAGCAATAGGATCCCAGTTCAGCAAGCCACATGATCATCAAGAATAAGGACTACATTTCTGAGCCACACTCTTGCAGTTAGGTATGACCATGTGAGTAAGCTCTGACCAATGAATCATAAGCAGAATCAATCCAAGCAACTTCTAGTAATTGTTATCAAAAACAAAGGGCATGCCCTTCTCGTTTTTTCTACTTTCTGTTGGATGGAATTGGATCATCATAGTTAAAGCCCCAGCAGCCAACCAGGACCATGAAAGTGACCATGGGAAAGGAAGAAACAAGATGGAGCAATGAAATAGGACTCAGGTGTCTGACACAAGGGTGTATTATACCACTTGTATAATGAACGTGAGAGAAAACTAAGCCCCATGCTATTTAAGCCACTATTATTCCTTTTCATTTCTATTTTTCTATGCAAAATTAATCCTAACCAGGAATTGCCTAATAGAGCAGTTTTGAAGATTCAGTGTGATAATGCAACAATTATTACAGTGCTTGACCACACGGCACTTGCACAATACATATCTAATATCATTAGGAGCTCACCTTGGTAACAGAGTTGAAGTCCATCAACTTGGTGTAGGGACAATGCTAGGATGTGGAAAGATGGATTATCAAGTATATTGTGGTAGGATGATACTCATATAGGAAGCTAGCATATTTCTTTGGGAAATATCAGTGTCTAAGAGAGAGGAAGTTCCAATATAGTATCTGGAATGTGGCAGCACATTTTGGTGTATTACTTATGTATGACAATACAGAAGAGGTCCGCTGCTGTGGTGGTGATGGCACTAGCTGTATCATGGAGGTGGAGTGTTGTGGCAGCAATAGCAGTAGAATCTTTGGGCAGTGAAAATATGGTAGGCCCCAGAGAGAGTGGAGAGAGTGGTCAGGACCTGCTCTGTAGGAGCCATGTGGAATTAAGACCTAAGGCAAAAATTTCAAAACACCCTAAGGATCCAACCTCCTCTACCCTTCACCCTAGCTAAATTAAGCCAGAAGGAGGAATTTGGATGGGGCTGGTGTTCCTCCAATTCTGGGCCAGAGAAGGAAATATTGTTACTGTTTCCCTATGTGTGACTATGTTCTTCCTTAAGCTGGTGGCCTAGGCAACACCTGTTGTTTGTAAATCCAGGAATGGCAAACTGAAAATGAACTATGAATCAGGATGTTTACGCAGACCTGTAATCTTTGAAGTGAAGGGCATGAAGAGAATTTCCATACTCCTACAGCCTGCTAAAGAGTCACCTACCCTCCCTGTTGGAATTTTGATGTAACTGGTTCATTGTGTAATACTAACTTGATCAGGGTTTTAACATATAAAGGTTTTATGTTTTCTGAACATTGATTCCAACTTTGGTTTGTTGAGTTCCTCTTTTGCATTCATAAACTTTTAGTCATTTTTAGTAAAATTTAGTTTATTAAAAATTCCAATCTCAAAATATTGCTGCCTAGATGG
This sequence comes from Anoura caudifer, assembly GCA_004027475.1. NCBI lineage: Eukaryota > Metazoa > Chordata > Mammalia > Chiroptera > Phyllostomidae > Anoura > Anoura caudifer. The sequence continues at coordinate 19,458 of PVKU01011725.1, read as the reverse complement.
GAGGGTAGAGAAGGAGTAGATGCAGAGATGTTATACTCTCCATTATTTTCCCCCTCCTGCTTATAATCTAGCTCCTCTGGTATTGCTCTCTAGTCAGCTATTAGGGGTAGGAATATGTCCATGGCCTTATCCTGGTTAGATTTCTTCTAGCTCTTGTTGGTAACTTCTGCTGCTGGGCTACTTTCTCTGCACACAGGTGGTACATGTGGTTTTCATGGAGTGGTGGCTAGTTCACTGAAGTGTTCTAAGTCACTGAGAACACTCTCAGAGTGGGGCAGCCTCTCTTGCAGTCATTTCTAGAAGTTTGTATGCCAGGCCTCTTCACTAGGTGGGTTGCCATGTCTTTGGCCTTGAAACTACTTGGATAGCACTAAGGCTCTTGCTCTTCTATTCATGTTTTTTTACATGAAGTCACAGAACTACTACAGAACTTTTCTGTGACTGTCAAGGGCAGGAGGGATCTGGGGTGGGAGTATCATCCTATTCTCATCCAAGTTACATTATACCACAGTGCTTTCCTGTTTTACTGGAATGGACTACTCCAACAAGTCACCTGCCTTCAGAAATCTCCAGGTGAGGAAGAAGCCCCAACTTCAATGTTCATACATGCCTCTGTCTTTACAGAACCTATATTACATTTTCTTAAATATTCTCACATTGTTCTGTCCAAATGTATGAAGTAAGTATGCAGGGTTTACAGCTGGAACAAGATGCCAGTCTTTACTCCTTTTAGGCTCTCCCCAGATCTATGAGAGATTCTTTTGGGGCTGACCCACTACCTCACTTGGCTTTGGTGGAGGGTAGAGAAAAACCTCATACTCTTTCTACCATGATGAAAACACCAATAACTGGCTCTCCTCCTTTCCTCCAGGCCTCAGGGTGGTAGGCTAGAGGTGGAGGGTAGTAGAGCATAGTAGATGACAACATCTCCAATAAGCCCTAAGTAAAATATATGATCCCATTTGTTGACTCTCTTTAGAATATGAGAGTCTAGGCTATGCTTCTGGAACTACACCACCTGAGTTCAAATCCTGACTCTTTCATTTATAAACTGTATGTCACTGGGCAGCTCACTTAAAATTTATTTAAATATATTTTATTGATTAGGCTATTACAGTTGTCCCATTTCCTCCCTTTATTCCCCTCCGCCCTGCACACACCCACCCACCCACATCCCCCCGACCTTAGTTCATGTCCATGGATTACATATAAGTTTTTTGGCTTCTCCATTTCCTATGCTATTCTTAACCTCCCCCTGTCTATCTTCTACCTACTGTTAATGCTACTTATTCCCTGTACGTTTCCCCCCCTCTCCTCCTCTCACACTTCCTGCTGATAACCCTCCATGTAGTCTCCATTTCTATGATTCTGTTCTATTCTAGCTGTTTGCTTAGTTTTTTTTTTTTTTAGGTTTAGTTGTTGATAGTTGTGTTTGTTGTCATTTTACTGTTCATAGTTTTGATCTTCTTTTTCTTAGATAAGTCCTTTTAACATTTCACATAATAAGGGCTTGGTGATGATGAACTTCTTTAACTTGACCTTATCTGAGAAGCACTTTATCTGCCCTTCCATTCTAAATGATAGCTTTTCTGGATAGACCAATCTTGGATGTAGGTCCTTGCCTTTCATGACTTCAAACACTTCTTTCCAGCCCCTTCTTGCCTGTAAGGTCTCTTTTGAGAAATCAGCTGACAGTCTGATGGGAACTCCTTTGTAGATAACTGTCTCCTTTTCTCTTCCTGCTTTTAAGATTCTATCCTTCTCTTTAACCTTGGGTAATGTAATTATGATGCACCTTGGTGTGTGCTTCCTTGGGTCCAATTTCTTTGGGACCCTCTGAACTTCCTGAACTTCCTGGAAGTCTATTTCCTTTGCCAGATCGGGGAAGTTCTCCTTCTTTACATTTTCAAATAAGTTTTCAATTTGTTGCTCTTCCTCTTCTCCTTCTGGCATCCTTATGATTCGCATGTTGGAACATTTAGAGTTGTCCTCGAGTTTCCTAAGCCTCTCCTCATTTTTTTGAATTCTTTTTTCTTCATTCTGTTCTTTTGAATATTTATTTCTTCCTTCTAGTCCAAACCATTGATTTCAGTCCTGATTTCCTTCCTGTCACTGTTGGTTCCCTGTACATTTCCTTTATTTCACTTTTGATAGCCTTCACTTTTTCCTCTATTTTGTGACTATACTCAACCAACTCTGTGAGTATCCTGATTACCAGTGTTTTGAACTCTGCATCTGATAGGTTGGCTATCTCTTCATTGTTTGGTCATATTTTTTCTGGAGCTTGGATCTGTTCTTTCATTTGGGCCATTTATTTTTTTGTCTTGGCATGCCTGTTACATATAAGGGGTAGAGCCTTAGGTATTCGCCAGGGCAGGGCAACCCATGTCGCTGCTTTGTGGCACTGTTTAGAGGGAGGAGTCGGAGAGGGAACAAGGCCACTTGCTTGGCTCTCTGTGGGCTTTCGGTCATTTCCCCTGCTACCCACAAGCAAATTGAGTCTTTCTGGTGCTGAATCCCAGGTGGGTAGTTTTTTTGTATGTTCTAGGACCGTATGGGTCTCTCCAGTTAACTCTCCTGTAAGGCTGAGTTTCTCTTGCTGCCTCAGCCCCCACCGGTTTTTTCAGTCAGAGGTTTTGAATCTTTATTTTCCTGCACTGGAACCCTGGGTTGCATGGTCTGTCTTGCTCCCCATTTGTTCCTCCCAATTTATACACACTCAAATATGAGACCAACCACTTCACCAATTGCCACCTTGCCCTTTCTGCCAGTCACCACCATGGCCTTGCCCACCCTGTCCTCCAGCTGCTGCCTTGCTGTGAGTCTTCTGTGCCCAGCTGCCTATCTGTGCCACTCCTACTGGTATGGATGAATGGTTCTTCTTTAATTCCTGGGTTTTCAGACCTCCTTACAGTTCGATTTTCTGTCAGTTCTATATATATTTTTTATTTTAATTGTTGTTCTTGTACATTTATCTGTCTTTTACTGCCGTTCCAACGCACTGCCCCAACCCTCCCCACCTCCCTCCCATATTAACACCCCCCTAGTTCTTGTCCATGTGTCTTTCATACTTGCTCCTGTAAACCCTTCCCCTTTTCTCCTGAAATTCCCTCCCCTCTCCCCTCTGGTGAATATCAGCCTGTTCTCAATTTCAGTGTCTTTGGTTATATTATGCTTGTTTGTTTGTTCTGTTGATTAGGTTCCTGTTAAAGGTGAGATCATATGGTATTTGTCTTTCACTTCCTGGCTTCTTTCACTTAGCATAATGCTCTCCAGTTCCATCCACGCTGTCACAAAGGGTAGGAGATCCTTCTTTCTTTCTGCTGCATAGAATTCCATTGTGTAAATGTACCATAGTTTCTTGATCCATTCATTTACTGATGGGCACCTAGGTTGCTTCCAACACTTGGCTATTGTAAATTGTGCTACTATGAACATTGGGGTGCATAAGTTCTTTTGGATTGGTGTTTCAGGGTCCTTAGGATATAATCCTAGCAGTGGGATTGCTGGGTCAAAAGGTAGATCCATTTTTAGTTTTCTTAGAAAATTCCATACTGCTTTCCATAGTGGTTGTACCAGTCTGCAGTCCCACCAACAGTGCCCTAGGGTCCCCTTTTCTCCACAACCTCTCCAAAACTTGTCATTTGTTGCTTTGTTTATGATGGTCATTCTGACTTGTGTGAAGTGGTATCTCATTGTGGTTTTCATTTGCATCTCTTTGATAGCTAGCGATATTGAGCTTCATTTCATGTGTCTCTGGATCCTCTGTATGTTCTTCTTGGAGAAGGGTCTGTTCAAGTCCTTGAACCCATTTTTTAATTGGGTTGCTTGTCTTCTTAGAGTTGAGTCATGTAAGTTCTTTATATATTTTGGAGATTAAACCCTTGTCTGAGGTATCATTGGCAAATATATTTTCCCATACAGTTGGTTCTCTTTTTATTTTAATACTGTTTTCTTTAGCCATGCAGAATCTTTTTATTTTGATGAGATTCCATTTGTTTATTTTTCCTTTATATCCCTTGCTTTAGGGGACATATCAGTAAAAATATTGCTGCGTGAAATATCTGAGATTTTCCTGCCTATGTTCTCCTCTAGGACTTTAATGGTGTCACGGCTTATATTTAAATCTTTTATGCACCTTGAATTTATTTTTGTGTGTGGTGTAAGTTGGTGCTCGAGTTTTGTTTTTTCGCATGTAGCTGTCCAGTTCTCCCAACACCACTTGTTGAAGAGGCTATTTTTACTTCTTTTTATGTTGCTGCCTCCTCTGTCGAATATTAATTGACCGTAGAGACTTCGGTTTATTTCTGGGCTCTCTGTTCTATTCCACTGGCCCATGTGCCTGTTTTCATGCCAGTACCAGGCTGTTTTGATTACAGTAGCCTTGTAATACAGTTTGGTGACAGGTATTGTGATACCTCCTACATTGCTCTTCTTTCTCAAAATTGCTGCAGCTATTCTAGGTCATTTATGGTTCCATATAAATTTTGAAGTGTTTTTTCTATGTCTGTGAACTATGCCATTGGTACTTTAATAGGTATTGCATGAATGTGTAAATTGCTTTGGGTAGTATGGACATTTTGATGATGTTCATTCTTCCGATCCATGAATATGGCATATGTTTCCATTTGTTTGTGTCTTCCTTGATTTCTTTCTTCAGTGTTGTAAAGTTTTCTGCATACAGGTCTTTTACCTCCTTGGTTAGTTGTATTCCTAGGTATTTTATTTTTCTTTTTGCTATATTGAATGGGATTTTTTTCTTGATTTCTGCTTCTGCTGTTTCATTGTTGGTATACAAAAATGCCTTTGATTTCTGGATATTGACTTTGTATCCTGCTGTTTGGCCAAATTCTTTTATTAGGCTGAGCAGCTTTTTAGCTGAGTCTATAGGATTTTCTATGTACACTATCATGTGATCTGCAAACAATGATAGTTTATTTTCCTCCTTTCCATTTTGGAATTGATCTTTCCTCCTTTTATTTCCTTTTCTTGTCTAATCGCTGTGGCTAAGACTTCCAATACTACATTGAATAGAAGTGGTGAAAGTGGACAACCTTGTCTTGTTCCTGATCTTAGTGGAAAAGATTTTAGTTTTTGCCTATTGAGTATGATGTTGGTTGTAGATCTCTCATATATGGCTTTTATTATGTTTGGGAATGCTCCCTCTATTCCCACTTTGCTGAGTGTTTTTACCATAAATGTGTGCTGTACCTTATCAAATGCTTTTTCCGCATCTATTGATATGATGATGTGATTTTCATCTTTGGTTTTATTTATGTGATGTATTATTACATTTACCGATTTGCGAATGTTGAACCCTCCTTGTATTCCTGGGATGAGTCCCACTTCGTCATCATGTATGATCTTTTTAATGGATTGTTGGATGTGGCTTGCCAATATTTTGTTGGGGATTTTAGCGTCTATGTTCATCAGCAATATTGGCCTGAAATTTTCTTTCTTTGTTGTGTCTTTATCTGGTTTTGAGATTAGGATGATACTGGCTTCATAAAAAGAGTTTGGGAGTCTTCCATCCTTTTGGATTTTTTCAAATAGTCTGTAAAGGATAGGGGTTAGCTATTCCTTAAATGCTTTATAGAATTCTCCTGTGAAACCATCTGGTCCAGGGCTTTTGTGTGTCAGGAGTTTTTTGATTATTGCTTCAATTTCATCTGCTGTTATTGGTCTGTTCAGGCTTTCTGCTTCTTCTTCATTGAGTTTTGGAAGATTATATTTTTCTAGAAACTTGTCCATTTCACCTAGGTTTTCAAATTTCTTGTGATATAGTTCTTTGTAGTAATTTCTTACAATCCTTTGTATTTTTGTGGTGTCAGTTGTAATCTCTCCTCTTTCATTTCTGATTGTGTTTAGTTGGGTTTCTCTCTTTTTTTTCATGCTGAGCCTGCTTAAAGGCTTATCAATTTTGTTTATCTTTTCAAAAAACCAGCTCCTGGATTCATTGATCCTTGGAATTGTGCTTTTAGTGTCTGTGTCATTTAATTCTGCTCTGATCTTGGTTATTTCCTTCCTTCTACTTGCTCTGGGCTGTCTGTGTTGTTGTTCCTTGAGTTCTTGTATGTGTAGGGTTAGGTTGTTTGTTTGAAATGTTTCTATCTTTTTTAGGTAGGCCTGTATTGGTATGAACTTCCCTCTGAGGACTGCTTTCACTGTGTCCCATAAGTTTTGGATCATTGTGAGTTCATTTTCATTTGTTTCCAGAAACTTTTTGATTTCCTCCCTAATTTCATTCTTGACCCATTCATTGTTTAATGCTATTCAATCTCCATGATTTTGAGGGTTTTTGGTTTTTCCCCTTGGGGTTGATTTGTAGTTTCAGTCCCTTGTGGTTGGAGAAAATTCTTGGCATGATTTCAATTTCCTTGAATTTGTTGAGGCTTGTTTTGTGTCCTATCATGTGGTCTATCTTTGAAAATATTCCATGTGCATTTGAAAAGAATGTGTATTTAGTTTCTTTGGGATGAAGGGCTTTATATATATCAGTTAAGTCCATTTCATCTAGAGTGTTGTTCAATGCCACAATATATTTGTTGATATTTTGTTTGGAAGATCTGTCCATTTTTGACAGTGGGTTGTTACAATCCCCTACTATAATTGTGTTGCTGTCAATATCTTTCTTGATGTCCTCTAAGATTTTCTTTATGTATTTGGGTGCTCCTATGTTGGGTGCGTATATATTTACAATGTTTATGTCTTTTTGGTGGATTCTTCCCTTGAGTATTATGAAGTGACCTTCTAGGTCTCTCTTTATGGCTCTTCCTTTGAAGTCTATTTTGTCTGATATGAGTATTGCTTCCCTGGCTTGTTTTCCCTGTCCATTTTCTTGGAAAATTTGTTTCCAGCCCTTCACTTTGAGGCTGTGTAGGTCTTTTGTCCTGAGGTGGGTCTCTTGTAGGCAGCATATGTGTGGGTCATGCTTTCTTATCCATTCAGCTATTCTATGCCTTTTGATTGGAGCATTTAATCCATTTACATTTAAGGTTATTATTGATAGGTACTTATTCATTGCCACGTTCATGCCTGTATTCCCCCCCCTCTCTCTGTCTCTCTGTCTCTGTTTCTTTCTTCCTTTCCTTAAAGCAGTCCCTTTATTATCTCTTGCAGAACTGGTTTGGTGGAGGTGTATTCTTTTAGACTTGTTTTGTCTGGGAAGCTCCTTATTTGGCCTTCTATATTGATTGATAGCCTTGCTCGGTAAAGTAGTCTTGGTTGCAGGCCTTTGGTTCTTATTACTTGGAATATTTCTTGCCATTCTCTTCTGGCTTGGAGTGTTCCTGTTGAGAATTCAGCTGCTAACCTAATTGAGTCTCCCCTGTATGTTACTTCCTTTTTCTCCCTTGCTGCCTTTAAGATTCTCTCTTTGTCTTGGAATTTTGCCATTTTAATTATGATGTGTCTTGGAGTGGGCCTCTTTGGGTTCCTCTTGATTGGGACTCTGTGTGTCCTGGATTTGTTTGACTTTTTCTCTCATCAAATTAGGGAAGTGTTCCATCATTACTTTTTAAAATAAGTTTTCTATCCCTTGCTCTTCTTCTCCTTCTTCTGGTATTCCTATTATATGGATATTATTACGTTTCATATTGTCTTGCATTTCTCTTAATCCCTCTTCATTCTTTCTCAGCCTCTTTTCCTTTTCTTGCTCTTTCTGAGTGTTTTTTTTTTCTACTTTGTCCTCCAACTCACTGATCCAATCTTCTGCTTGATTGATTCTGGTTTTCATTCCTTCCACTGTGTTCAGTTCAGAAATTGTATTCTTCATTTCCTCTTGGCCCTTGTTGATAGTTTCTATTTCCTTTTTCATGTTGACATAGTTTTCAATGAGTTCATCATAGCTTCCCTGTTGTTTCTGGTAGCTCTTTGAGAGCTCTTGGAGCTTCCTGACAACCATTGCTTTGGACTCAAAATCTGATAGTTGAGTAGCCTCCATTTCATTTAGTATTCTTTCTGGTGCTGCTTCCTTTCCTTTCATTTGGGGATTGTTACTTTGTCTTCCCATTGTTTGAAAGTCTTGTTACCCTCAGCTTCTTAAATTGATCTTTTCTGGCTCCCTGGGTTTATGGTGTGAACTTCTGTGCTAGAATACCTGTGAAACTTAGTAGTGCAGTCTCCTTCGGGTGTCCTGGTGATCACAGCTTCCACTGTCTCAGCTGTTGGAATGCCCCCTCTTTGGGACCAACTCTAGTTTCTTCACTTTTCCAGGTTTTTTTGTTTTTGTTTTTTTCTCACTCATGGGTATTTAAGAAGGGAAAACAAGAAGAAAAAAGTGAAAAAGGAAGAAAAAAGAGGGAGGAAGAAGAGATAACATTGGAAAGAAAGAAGGAATAAAATAAGAAAGAAGTAAAGATAAGGAAAAGGCATGGAGGAGCAGAAAGGTAAAAAAATGAAAAAATAATAATTATTTAGAAAAAGAAAAAGAAAAATGAACAAACAAACAAACAAAAAACTTTTGCTGTTTTCACACTTGCCAAGCCGGATTTTCTGGTCTTGGTGGCTCCCAAGGCTGAGGGGTGATGGTATTGCTTTTCTTCCTGTTCTGCACTCAGTTGTCTTCGGGCTAGTCCTCCCAGGGCTAGCCTGGCACCTCTCTGCACAGGGTCTCGGGCATATGTTCTGAGCCTCCTGGGGAGCACGCACTTGCCCCAGTTCTTAGGTGTGAGCTTGGGTCTCCTACGCCATGCACTCACCCCAATTTCAAGGGAGTGAGCTCTGATTCTCCCACGGATCACTCGCATTCCCTGGGTTCCTGGTGTGGGCCACAGGTCTCTGGTCTTGCAGTTGTCCCCTTCGTGCGCGGTTGCACCTTTGACCACAGGTCTCTGGTGGGGACCTGGCTCCCTCCCTAGAGTCCTATAGCTGGCCTGGCAAGCACCGGGCCCAGGGCCTCAACAGCCCTGGTTTCCATGCTGATGCCTGGGCTCTTATTGTTCCGAAGTACTCTCCTTACCATCAGATTTTTCAATATCTGCTAAAACCTTCAATCTCCTACTTTCAAATATGCTGTTTTTCCACTGGTTGACCATTCTGTTTTTCCACAGATCAGCCAGGTTCCTCTCCTGTGTGCAGGGGGAAATGGAATCTGCTCCCTCCTACTGCGCCACCATCTTCCTTCCACCTGGTTGTTTTTTATTATTAAATTTGTTGTTCTTTTTTGGTTCTGTGAAAAGGCACAGCACATTGACCTATGCCTCCATATTGGCTGGAAGTTTCACTTAAAATTTTTTCTCTTCAGTTTCTTTATTTTTAACAAGGGTGGGGGTAATATAATACCTATTCAATACATTAATAAGGTTACAAATTGAATTAAGGTTTGTAAAGTGGTTAGTACAGTGCCTCATACATAATAAATGCCATGCAAGTATTTATGTTTATTGTTATTGTTGTTGTTGTTGTTAAGCTTTCAACTATAGTCACCAATTTATGGGCAATAGTATAAGTCTCCTTCAACATTCTGTTATTTTTGATGGATAGATCAGGAAACAACCTAGGAACAAGAAAAGGCATTTGTAATTGCTTGTGGTAACACTTCTAGTTATTTTGAAGCTGAACAAAGAAACAAACTCACTATTTCTACTTGAATGTTCCATTAGAAAGATCTGGAAAATAATCTTGGTTGGGGTCATCCATCCCTAGTTACTAAATCAAACAGGTTTTTCTTCTGACAGAGGGGATGCTGTGTCAGAGGAATATATTCATTCAAATTAGAAATCAATGCTCTTAATAAATGCTCTATATGCACTAAAATGAATTATCATGTTGCATAAACTCTTGAAGGATTTTCCTAACCTTCCACTGGCTAGAAAAGCTTGTTCCATTAATATATTGAAAAACAGCATTCTGTAAACAACTCAGTTTTTAGATTTACTCCTGTTAAAGAATGCCATACTTAAGTGCTTGGAATTGACACTTGAAAATGAAATACTATTGCAAATAACGGGGAAATTGTAGATGTATTTTATACCTCTCTTTTCCAAATCAAGAGGTCTCATAAATTCAGTCTCTAAAAGTGTGGGTGGGGGAGTTAACATAACAGTACAAGCAATAAGCCTGACCTTTCAATGTAATTTATTTTCGATTTGCTCAATCCTTTTTTATTAAAACCAGAACATCTGAAGCAGAATTAAATCCTATTATAACAGGTGTGTGATCATACCAGGTTTTCCCTGCCAGCAACCTACTTTATTAAAAGTTACTTTGTTTCAAGGAAGATAAACTGATCAGGGCAGTGGGATGCCTTTGGAAGACTGGGGACCTTGGTGGGGAAGGATAGTTTTATTTTCCTGTGAGCAACTGCTGTTAGCAGTGAAATCAAAGAATATTTATGAACATTTCTTTTGTGTTTGAGAAGCCATGGGGCGATGTAATCTTTCCTCTGTGTTTATAAAGGTTATTTCTCTCTGTGGTTATGTTGACACAGGGACAGGTGAGTGAGTCATCAAGTTGGTCTGTATTGTGACCCACACATTACTTAGCCTGCAAGTATTTTCATGTGCAGTGTTCCAACTCTAGTGTTCATTTAAGTGTGAAAAGAACCTTTCAGACAGTACTTAGCTACATATCCACTTGGTAGTCATGAACTTTCAGTATTTGGCCTGTGTTAGGGAACCTAATTCTTCTAGGTCTTTGAAAAAGATTTAGAATAAAAAAGTCACTCTATTGAGTGGTTTGACATGTTTTCTCCTGGTTTGGAATTTTGATTTCTATATCCTTTTCTCTGCTTAGTCATCTTACTACCCAGTTCAACTTCCACATTTTCCAGGAAGCTATTCTGATACACCCCTGCCCACAGTGACCGCTTACCTCCTCTCAACTATTACCACCTATAGTTTATATCTATCAACTGATCACTGATATGAATGGCTTTGTCATAACTCCCCATCAACCTGTGAACTCCTGGAGGGCAGAAGGTCAACCCAGGCTAGTTCTTTGTATTAAGTTTGAAGACATATGGGGGCTTATCAAGGATAAAATATATGACCACGAGGTGGCAGTAACACACAATAAGATTTTTTTGCATGCCAATTTGACAGGTTCGTGTGGTGGAGGTTGGGTAGGGATAGGGGAGAAGTCCCTTACAGCATGAGACCTTCCAAAGCCTACCACATAGGGGCCACTACCCAGACATTGTGGAGGGGAGGATGTCAAGGGACTTCCAGAGAAGGAGGGAATTGGAGAGAGAGAGCTTAAGGTCCTTGTGAGGTTGTTCAGCTGCATAATGGGACACTCTGGGTCAGAGAGCTCTGAAGAGCAGCAGCTGCTTGTGTTTTTTTATAGCTATAGGGTTTATCTTATCTACGCTTAACACATGTTAGGTAAAGTTTCGCAGGATATGCAAAGCAGGTAGGCTAAAATATCTACCAATTTGGGCTATATTTAAAACAATTGGGTGTGTAAAAATTAGAGTTTGGTACCAATTGGCTTTTGAGGTAATAGATCCCAGCCTGCTATGAAGAAGTTAACAACATAGAGCTAATATACAGAGGCTATCTTTTGTTCATTTATATAATATCTTTCAGTATTGTTGAAGGCTATTACTCAATGGCCGCAACAAAAAAGCTGACTTTATTGCTTGCTTAAACAAGGGAGATCTTCACCTATAAGGTATAGATCCTCTGAAAAAAGCTGAGAGTTTACCTTATGTTGGATTTTGGGAAACATGGAATTCAGGAATTGGTGAACTTCAGAAGCAGAAGTGTTTAGGGGCTTTACATCTTCAGCCATGGCAACATGGTTATTGGGGTGTATCTGCTGTTGAATGGCTGTCTTTCTTGGCTATGAAGCTACCGTTAATTGGCTGGCTTTCAGAAGCATGATTACTAGTACAAAGTGTCACTGACAAAAGAAATGGGTTTAAGACTGGCTCTGGGGGTTACTTGTTGCTATGGCCAAAAATCAAATCAGTTTTTTCTTAGGAGAACAGGAAATTTTGGTTCTCAGCATCTAGAACAGTGTTTTGTAAGTGGGGAGTACTCAGTAAGCACTTGCAAATGAGTGCTTATAACAAATGAGTAGCATATTTGTATCATTTGATAGCACACTGGCTTCTAGTCTTAATGTTGAAGTCCCTTCCTGGGGCTTAATGTGAAAGAATAATAGTATTTGCCACATGTCCTTATCTTCTTTCTTTCCAAACAAAGCACTTTCACATTCATCATTTCATTTGATACCCACTTTACCCTCTGAGGTTGGAAAGGAAAGGGATACTGCTATCTTCATTTGTAAATGAGAGGTGAAGTAAAATGTCCAAGGTCACAAAATGTTGGATCTCTGGACTCTACACTTATTGACCTCTTTTTAAAAAGTATAAGGCCAGTAAAGCAGAGATCCCCATTTGACATGCAGAGATATTGGTACTTTCACCCTTAGGTGAGTCAGGGCCTGGAGTGGCCAGAACCGTGGCCCATTGCTCTGGCTGCAAGCAGCCTAGTTCATCTTCCTCTGTGGGATGACAAACACTTTCATTTTCTACGTGTGTTCTGTTGTGAAAATGTGGGAAGCACTGCATGACAGTGCCATTTAATACTCATGTGGGTTTGTACAGACTGTTCATAACTCTCCGTGAAATAATAACACCTTACATCAGATTGTTATGTGTGAGTTTACAAAGCACTTCCATAGATGTTAGAGTCTCATTTAATCCTTACTCTAAGCTTGCTATGGAGACAGGACACAGATTAGTATTGCTTATTTCAAAAAAAAATAAAAGACTAGAAAGTTTGGAAAATAGAAAAAAGAAGAAAACTTTAATTTTCTCATCTCAATCACTTATAATTTTGGCAATTTATAAAAAAGGAATATAATTTTCTAACATAATTATAATTATACTATGCATGTAATTTATTACCTGGTTATAATATAAGCACTTTTTCCATGTTACAGTAATACTTTCATTACTATCATTTTAATGGCTGCAAATTTTTCTACCAACTGTATATATCACAATTTACTTAACAGTTTCCATATTGTTGCTTTTATCTTTCTGTTATTATAAATTCTTTCACAGTGACATTTAATCATGGGAAAATACCCCTTGACCACCATATTTTCCACCATATGACCACCAATTATTTATAGAATTATAGAAATTAATTTTAGTTGTTTAATTTTAAAAAGTAAAGATTTTTATACATAGAGACAAACTGTTTCCAAAAGACAGGCTCCTATTGGCACTCCCACTCTGAATGTCTGAAAGTAAATTTAACCACAATTTTACTGGTCATGTAACCCCCATTTTCCAGATGAAGACACTGAGGTGGAAGGTCACACAGCTAGTTAGTTTCCCAATTGGTAATTTATATATTTGACAAACACATATAGTGCATGCTATGTGCCAGGCCTGCTTCTAAGCACTTTAAAAATATTAACTCATTTCATACTCAGAGAAACTTTATGTAGTAGATAATGCTATCATATCATTTTTGGTGTTAAGGAAGCTGAGGCACAAAGAAGCTAAATAACTTGCCCAAGGTCGCACAGCTAGCAAGTGGCAGAGGAGAGATTTAAACCTAGGAATTTGGGCTCCATAAATATATAGAAAGAAATAAAAACAAAACTGTGATGTAGTATAAGAGATTGGAGATAATACTTGCCCTGCCCAACTCACGGGATGTTTGAGAAGAAGCAATAAAAAATGAAAATGAAAGAATTTTGTAAATTGAGGCAATCTGTACACAGGTACACATAAGGAAACATTATTAGCATTTTAATTTTGAAATGCAGTTTGTAATCTGTGGCTCCACATTTCCCTTAAAGTCTTACATCTCCTGCTCTTTTTCCTCCTCTTTTTCACAATTGTTATCAAATGCATATTGCATATCCAAGAGCCTTATATCCCCTCCTTCCTTGCCTCAGTGCTCTGTCTGAGTCTGCTCTGTCTAGGGGTTTGGCTCTCATAACAGCTGGCTTTTCCCTTGTTCCATGATCTAATGTCTGTGAGAGGTAAATACCTGCAATACAGTATGAAATCTGCCTCCTTGAGACCCCCTTAAAAAATTCCATGTGGTGAGGGTCCAAGATGGTGGAGAAGTAAGTGGAAACTATAGTGACATCCTCCCAGGACCAAACTGGAATTACAATAAAATTGTAGAGAAATCAACCTGAATAACCAACTGAACACTAGCTGAAGAGGAGCCTTATAACCATGGAAACACAGAGGAAACTACTTCAGCAAAGCAAGGCGGGTAGGGAGTGGGGAGGAGGTGTGAGAGGGGTGGATGGGCTCCCACAGGTTGCAGCTGAAGTGCTGGAGGGATATTTCAGAAGCCAGGGGGTTCCCCTTGAGGAATGTGGGGTCCAAAACCCAAGGTGGTCTACCCATCCTACAACATTAGAGCCACAAAAGGAACCCAGATAACATCAGGCTATGAAAAGCAGTGAGGTTCCTGTCCATGAGGGAGAGACAGCTGGAGACACAGAAAGCCACCTAAATGGCCAAAACACAAAATTTCATTTGCAGTCATTTACCCTGGGATCCAGCATAGGGAGAGCAGAATGGACTAGAGATGCTAGAGGATAGTCTGGGGCTGGTGTCTCTGGGGTGAGAACTGGAGGAACAGCAGCCAATATCCGTGTGCTGAGTCATCCCCATACTGCAAGAGCTCTTTCTCAGGTAGAGATAGTCTATCCAAGTGGCACCAGCCTGAGGGGAAAAATAGCCCTATCTATAGGAATTATTCTGTCCCATCCTGTGGAGCTTAAGTCAGGCTGCTGAGGATAGACTGAGGCTATAACATTGATTAGTTTAATAGCTTAGGTGGACCTGAGACTTCAGCTGACCCTCCCATGGGCCTGAAGCTGATAAAAGCTAGCCTTGATGGGCAGCCTAGTACTTTCTGTACACACACAGTCCCAGCATAAGGAGCCACATGCAGTGGTTGCTGATAGTTCCAAACTGGTTGACCAGGGCCAGTCACAAGCAGCATCTGACAAAGGACTACAAAAGTGTCTTTGCAGATCTACATAATAAATAAAAACAAATAAAAGGAAGCAGCCAAAATGAGAAGAAAAAGAAACAGACCCCAAATGAAACAACCAGTGAATTCTCCAGAAGAAGAACTAGGTGAAATGGAGGCAAGCAATTTATCAGATAGAGAGTTTAGAATAATGATTATAAGGATACTCAACAGCATGAAAAAAGACATAGAAACCAAAAAAAGGACCAGTCAGAAATAAAGAATGCAATATTTGAAATAAATACTACACTGGAAGGAAGAAACAGTAAGTTAGATGAAGCAGAGGATGGAATCAGTGATTTTTAACTAGGTAGAAAGAAAACACCCAGGAAGAGCTGCAAAAAGAAAAAATAATTAAAAAAAAAATGAGGAGAGCTTAAGAAACATTTTGGACAACATGAAGTGTAACCACATCTGCATGAGGATCTCAGAAGGAGAAGAGAATGAGCAAGGGATTGAGAACCTGTTTGAAGAAATGACTGAAAACTCTCCTAATCTAGTGAAGGAAAAAGACACACAAGTCCAGGAAGGTCAGAGAGTCACAAACAGGTTGCACCTAAATGGGCCTACACCGAGACACATCATAATTAAAATGGGAAGCCTTAAGAACAAGGAAAGAATTCGAAAAGCTGCAAGAGAAAAACAGGTACTTACATAAAAGGGAGCACCAGTTAGATTGTCATTGAATTTCTCAAGATAAACATTTCAGGCCAGAAGGGAGTGGCATGATATACTCAAGGGGAATAAAAACAAGGACCTACAACCAAGGCTACTTTACCCCAGCAAGGCTGTCATTTAAAATTGAAGGAGGCACAAGGAGCTTCCCAGACAAGAAAAAGCTAGAGTTTGTTAACACCAAGCCTGTACTGCAACAAATGTTAATGGGCTTGCTAAATGAGGGAGAAGAAGAAAGAGAAGGAGAAGTAGGAGAAGAAGAGCAAATAGTCTAACAATAAAATGGCACTAAATGCATATCTATTAATAATCACCTTAAATAAAAATGGCTTATATGCTCCAACCAAAAGTCATAGGTTACCTGAATGGATGAGAAAACTATACCCATATGTATGCTGTCTCCAAGAGACCCATCTCAGATGGAAAGATATACACGGATGAAAAGTAAAGGGATGGAAAAAGATATATTATGAAAATGCAAAAAAAAAATGGGTAGAAGTACTTATGTCCAATAGATTTAATATAAAGTCTATTATGTAGACTTTAAAACCAAGGCTATAATAAGAGACAAAGAAAGATGCTACATAATGATACAGAGAACAATCCAACAAGAGGATATAATCCTAATGATCATTTATGCACCCAACTTAGGAGCACCTAAATATGTGAAGCAAATCTTGATGGACATAAATGGAGAGATTGACAGAAATACAGTCATAGTCAGGAATTTTAACACCCCACTGACTTCAATGGATAGATCTTCCAGATAGAAAATTAACAAGGAGACAGTGGCCTTAAATGAAACACTATATCAAGCGGATTTAATATCTACAGAGCATTTCACCCCAAAGCAAGAGAATATACACACTTTTCAAGTGCATATGAAACATTTTCTAGGATAGACCACATGTTAAGACATCAAACAAGTCTCAATAAATTTAAGAAGATTGAAATCATCAGGCAACTTCTCTAGCCACAATGCTATGAAACTAGAAATCAATAACAAAAAGAACAGTGAAAAACACACAAAGACATGGAAGCTAAATAACAAGTTACTAAACATTGAATTGGTCAACAAGATCAAGGAAGAAATCAGAAGATACCTTGATACAAATGAAAATGAGGACACAACAATCCAAAATTTGTGGGACACTGGGAAAACAATCGTAAGAGGGAAATTCACAGCATTACAAGCCTATCTAAAAAAAAAAGCAAAAACCCAAAACAAAACAAAACTCACAAACACCAAGAAAAAGCTCAAATAAACAATCTAACTTAACACTTAAAGGAACTTGAAAAAGAACAACAAACAAAGCCCACAGTGAGTAGAAGGACAGAAATAATAAAGATCAGAGCAGAAATAAATGAAATAGAATCTAAAAGAATGGCAGGAAAGATCAATGAATTCAAGAGGTGGTTCTTTGAAAAGATAAACAATATTGACAAACATTTAACTAGACTCATTAAGAAAAAAATAGAGAGGACTCAAATAAAATCAAAAATGAAGGGGAAAATAAAAACTGAAGCAAAGAAATAAAAGGATTGTAAGAAATATTAAGAGCAAATATGTGCCAACAACTGGACAACTTGGGTGAAATGGATAAATTGCTAGAAACCTACAATCTTCTAAAACTTAATCAGGAAAAATCAGAGAATTTGAATAGGCATATCATATCTAGTGAAAGTGAAGTAGTAATGAAATAACTCCCAAAGAAAAGCCCTGGAGCAGATGGCTTCACAGGTGAATTTTACCAAACATTCTGGGAAGAACCAACACTTCTCCTCAAACTATTTCCAAAAAATTCAAAAGTACGAAAGGCTCCCAAACTCAGTTTATGAGGTCAGCATGATCCTAACTTTATGTATGTATGTATTTATTTAATGTTCTTGTAAAAAAGATTTTATTTTGATTTATTTTTAGAGAGAGGAAAGGAGGGAGAAAGATATCAATGTGTGATTGCCTCTCAAGCGCCCCCTACTGGAGACCTGGCCTGCAACCCAGGCATGTGCTGAATTGAACCAGTGACCCTTTGTTTTGTAGGCCGGCACTCAATCCACTGAGCCGCACCAGCTAGGGCAACATTATCCTAATTTTAAAACCATACAAAGATACTACAAAGAAGGAAAATTATAGGCCAATATCCCTGATGAACATAGATGCTACAATCCTCAACAAAATATTAGCAAAATGAATACAGCAATGCATCAAAAAGATCATACACTATGGTCAGTGGGATTTATTCTGGTAATGCAAGGTTGGTACAACATTCTCCAGTCAATAAATGTGATTTACCACATAAACAAAATGAGGATAAAAACCACATGAATAGATATATAAAAAGCATTTGCTAAAATCTAGCACCCACTTATGATAAAAATTCTCAGCAATGTGGGATTAGAAGGAACATACCTAAACATAACAAAGGCCATGTAGACAAACCCACTGCTAGCATCATACTCAATAGGCAAAAACTACAAGCATTCCACTAAAGATCAGGAACAATACAGGGATGTCTCCTTTCACCTCTTATTCAACATAGTAGTGGAAGTCCTAGCCACAACAATCAGACAAGAAGAAGAAATAAAAGGCATCCAAATTGGAAAGGAAGAAGTAAAAA
Organism: Anoura caudifer; assembly: GCA_004027475.1. Lineage (NCBI taxonomy): Eukaryota > Metazoa > Chordata > Mammalia > Chiroptera > Phyllostomidae > Anoura > Anoura caudifer. The sequence continues at coordinate 1,202 of PVKU01011725.1, read as the reverse complement.
TATTTTTATGTGCAGATGACATTATACTGTACACATAGAACCCAAAGATTCCACCAAGAAACTACTAGAACTGAAAAATGAATTCAGCAAAGTAGCAGGATACAAAATTAATATCCAGAAATTAGTTGCATTTTTATATAGTAATGACAAACTAACAGAAAGGGAAATTAAGAAAACAATTCCACTCACAACTGCTTCAAAAAGAATAAAATACTAGGAATAAACCTGACATGGATATAAAAGACCTGTACTTGATAAATTATAAGGTGGTGAAGAAAGAAATAGAAGAAGATACAAATAAGTGGAAGCACATACTGTGTTCATGGCTAGGAATAATTAACATCATTAAAATATCCATATCATGCAAAGCAATCTATAATTTCAAACCAATTCCTATTTTGATTCCAATGCTGTATTTCACAGGACTAGAATAAATATTTAAAAATTTATATGGAAGCACAAAAGGCCCCACATAGCAACAGTGATCCTGAGGAAGAAGAACAAAGTTAAAGGAATTGACACTGCCTAATATTAAACTATACTACAAGGCCATAATAATCAAACCAGCCTGGAACTGGCATAGAAACAGAAACATAGATCAATGGAACAGAAATGCGAGTCCAGGGACTTCCGGCCAAGATAGAGGTGTAGGCGGACACACTGTGCCTCCTCTCACAACCAAAATTAAGGACAACAAAGATTTAGAAACAAGAAAACAACCAGAACTCAGAAAATTGAACTGTTTGGAAGTCCAACAACCATTCATCCAGACCGGTAAGAGGGGCAGAGTCGCGGCAGGAAAAAGCGGAGGTGTGGACCGGGCACACAGGCAGCAGCAACTGGCAGATCCCAGGTGCACAGGTGGTGGCTAGCAGACCCCGGGCACGGGGTGGCAACTGTGCAGACCCAGTGAGGCCGCACAAGGCGGCTGGCTGACCAGGTGGTCCCACATCCACGCGCAGATAATCCAGGAAAAGGGGAAGTGGTGGAAGGGACTGGAATCCAAGAGTGAGCAGAGCAAGCGCCATTGTCTCCTCTCAGACCCCACCCCCACATACAGCATCACTACCCAGCGACTGGGCTGTCCCACCCTAGGGAACAACTAAGGCTCCACCCCTCACTACGTAACAGCCATGACTAGACCAAAAAAAAAACCCCACAAAAAACAAACAAACAAAAAAAAAACAACCCAGAAATAAAAA
>PVKU01011724.1:0-41059 GCA_004027475.1 Anoura caudifer | reverse complement strand
GCAGGCAGGAGGTGGGGTCTCAGCAGAGGAGGTGAGAGAGCAATCGAGAGTCACCAGCGCTTGGGTGATATTTTTAAAGCCAAGCAATTGCCTAGCAGTGAGGCAGAGTGTTGGGCAAGGAAGGGGGAGGGCCCAGGACCCACTAGCGTTTGGCAGTCATGCCAGGAGGGAAGCCTGGGAAGTGGGAGGAAAACCAGGTATGTGGCACGCCCCAGCAGCCTCTCGAGGTGTTTGAGGACAGAGAGGGTGCGCCCGGTCTCCCTGCCTGCCTCTTGGCCCTTGTAGACCTTGCCCACTCAGGAGCCCAGGGGTGGCTGGAAGTCCCTTGTCCCTGAGGGCTTCCTGGCCACTTGTGCCCCAGGGCAGGAGCCAGCTGCTTGTCACCCATGGTGTCACTTCTGATGTTCTCTCCCCAGTGCCACAGAGCAGTACTTAGCCGTCTCCAACCTCGCCCCTCACTTGGCCCCCCTGTTCTCCATCCCCCGTTTCCCGGGGCATGATGGCTCAGGCTTTGGCCTCAGTTCTCACTGTCCCCTCCTCCAGGGACTTTCTTCTTTTTATTCTTGGGCACTTGCCTCCTGGTGAGCTGCATGTTGTACTTTGTGTTCTCTGTTCCTTATAGTCTTTTGGTTTTATTGGGTGATTTTTTTTTTTCCCTCCCTCATTTCAGTTTAGAACTAGCCCGTTTAAGTGGTTGATCCAACGTGGTCCCCGTAGACCTGGGTCTGGGTCTCCTGTGTGCAGGGCTCATGGCTCATGGCTCCCAGCCCCCCCACTGTTGCCCTCCTCCCCAGCCACCGCAGCCCGGCCACAGGGACCCGACCCTCAGAGGCTGGGCATTTGCAGGAGGAGCTCCCTCCTTCATCCCTGAACACACACACCTGCCCAGGGCTGGGCCTCCCTGGGTTCCCAGATGACCAAGACCAGGAGTCAGGGGATGGCCCACAGCCCAGCCTCCCTGCACTTGCTCCATCAGTCCTCCCTTTCTGACTGCCTGGGTCCTTCCTAAATGGATTAGAAGTCTGCAGCTGACGGGGACAGTCTAGAGGCCGGGGCTGGAATGCTGTCTGGTGCCTCCTGCTTCACCTTGATTTGATTTGGACTCTCGAAGCTGGGAGGCTGGCAGCCAGAGGCCTTTCTGGGAGTGGTTCAAGGACGGGTGAGCAGGGGTAGCTGAGAGGAGGGAACGAGCCTCAAGCACACAGGCAGGCGAACCTCGCATCTGGTCATGCCACAGAAGGCCACTGCCGTGGCTCCTGGCTGCCTCTGGGCCTGTCAGCATGTCTTATTCGTGGTCTTTCATGCCCTCAGCATCCTTAGTACTGTGGGTTTTGAACTTTTATAATACTGCAGCCTCAGGGAAGGAATGCATTTGATAAACATTTAGAAGTGAGCCCAATCTACATTTTGGCCAGCTGCTGACTGGCCTATTGCTGAAACCAGTATTGACCCACAGCCCAGTGGCAGGCTGGGGCCAGGATGAGGCCAGAGCCGGGCTCCGACGCATCGCCAGGTCCTTTGAGTGTGTCTGTGACAGACGTTGGATGCCTGTTGCCTTGTTGTATGTGACGCTCTTGGACATTTGCTCTTCTGTGTTGCTGATTTCATGACTCACTTAAAGATGCCGGCTCTTGACTTGGACCACAGTGCCTTGGTCCATCCTGTACGTCGGGCCCTGAGTAGAGCCCTGGGGGTGCTGCAGTGACGAGCAGACTGACCCCTGCCTTCCCAGAGCTTAAGGTCCAGGGGCAGCTGCAGTGACAGAAGACGCTCTGGGCTTGGCATCTTTTCAGGCGCCAGGCCCAGCTGTCACCTGCCTAGTGCTGTCCCCTAACCCCCACATCCCTGGTCATGTGTGCAGACTCCTCACCCTGACCGGCTGGAAGTAAAGAGGCTAGATTTGCAGACTCTTTCCGGCCCTGCTCACTCCCCTGAACTGGTGCTTGAGGCCTGTGCACAGGGCACTAGATGAGGCTGAGCCCAGAGAGGACCAACCTCTGCCCTCTCCTTTGCTTGGACTGGTGAGGGGGCAGCTGCCTCAAAGGAGAGCACCAGTGCTGGGGAGGCCTGGAGTGGGCTCCCCAGACCTGGCTCCTGGGGTCCGGCAAGGGAGGGGCAGGATGGAACAGGAACTGAGGGAGGCCGACCTTTCTATCCAGTGGGTGCCTGAGCCGGGCTGGGGGGGCAGGGGTAGCAGGCCCGTTTCCTGCCTGGGGGATTCCTGACAGGAGGCCCTGGCCCAAGGGTATCCTCAGTGAGGGGGAGGATACAGCTCTGTTCTCTAGGGGTCTTGTGACGAGGGACAGAGTCCTGTGTGGAGGGAACCCTGGTCTGGGACAAGCAACCTCTGGACCTCTGAGACTGAATTCCAACAGCCATGGGGTAGACTGTGGCCCAGAGGCCTCGGGGTAGTGGCCTTGCCCAGGGGAGCATGTGGCTTGATGCAGAGCTGTGAGGGAAGAGCTCCAGGACTGTGGGAGGCCAGCAAGGGCACCTGACCCAGCCAGGCAGGAGGTGGGGGGTGCCTTCCCAACAGAGGCAGCAGTGAAAAGCAGAGTGGGCAGTCGGTGGGTGGCGCAGGGGCCAGGAAAGGCACTCGGGGCAGGGAGAATGGAGCCCTTGACGGTTGGGGAGCCACAAGAATGTTGGTACGTTTGGGGCCTGGTGACACTTAGAATACCAGGAACATGGCGGTCCAGACCGGGAACCTTGAACACCAAGCTGAGTCAAGAACTAACGGGGGCAGTAGGGAGCCACAGAGGGTATGTGAGCAAGAAAGAGCTGTGGCTAGAGTGGTATGCATGGGAAGAGGTGATGGGTGGGGTTCCGGTCACACTGGTCTCGGTCCTGGGCTCAGCTCTGGGGCTGCAGACGTGGGGGATGTGCTGTGGGGCACACCCCCCAGTCATCCTGCCATCTGGGCCCACACCCGTAAAGGCCACGTGTGAGCCGCTGCGTGTGCAGGCCTGCCGAGGCTCTAGCTCCATCCTGTCTATGAGACCTCAGGAGAAGAGAAGGCCAGACCTGGGAAGCAGAGACAGCTCTGGGGTCCAGGGCCAGGCCAGGAGGGGTGGGGCGGGCCCCCAGCATGTGGTCCGCACCCTGTGGCATGTGCCCACCTCTGTCTGCTTCCTCTCTTCCTCTCCAGGTGACCATGGCCTTACTGGGGAAGCGCTGCGATGTCCCCACCAATGGCTGCGGGCCTGACCGCTGGAACTCCGCCTTCGCCCGCAAAGACGAGATCATCACCAGCCTTGTGTCTGCCTTAGATTCCATGGTGAGTGCCCCTGCCCGCCCCGGAGGAGAGGGACACCCAGCTTAATCACCAGACGTTGGCGTTTGAGTCCCTCCTCTGGCACTTAGAGCAGCCTCCATGCGCCCACACCTCAGTGTCCCCACCTGCATCAGTGGCCTCAGCCGGTTGTCGGGGTGGGAGGCTGGAGTGAGATCGAGTCTGTAAATCCCAGGCCTGGGAACAAGCCCTGGCTCCGGCCCTCATCCCCTCGTCCTCATTTCATGACCTCCTGTCTTTCAAGGCCTGTCTCGGCCGTGGTCACAGGTCTCCCCCGCAGCACCTGGAGGACAGGTGTGGGTGGTGATGCATTAGAAAGCTGTCAGTCCCACGTTCAGCCAGAGCTGGGACTGTGTCCCGGGGCTGGGGGAGAGGAGTGGGGCTGCACACAGCACTCTTCGGGCACCGTGGCCTACACACCTAAGCTTGTAGCAGTCCATCCCAAGTGAGGAGGTAATAATGTCATTTTCCTTTAGTCTTTTCCTGGGGGAAAGTTTTGTGTTGGAGGGTAGGCAGGTGTGTTTTGAAAATCTGCAATTTAGGATGGTGAAGTTGAAATTCAGAGTGGGGAGTACCTTGCCCCAAGTCACACAGTGTGGCCAGTTTCTAAAGTGAACGTGGGTGCAAAGTCTTCAGTTCCCCTGGGACAAAGGACCTCCTTCCAGACTGTTCCTGCTGTGGGTGGTTTGAGGGCAACTCAGGTGTTGTTCGGGCCAGAGGCAGCAGGCGCCCCTGGGGAAGCCAGCTGGGTGGTGGTGGAAGTCTAGCTGAGCCAGGCAGTGACAGCCCCCCCAGCTGCAGTGGCAATTGACATTTAAATTGTAACTAGTTAAAGTTAAATACAGCAAATAACTCAGTTGTTCAGTTGCACTAGCCTCATTTCAAGTGCTGGTGGCCACAGAATTGGACAGTGGAGAAATAGAACTTTTCCGTCACTCCAGAAAGTTCTTTTGGACAGCGCTGGTCTAGAGGGATTTTCAGAGGCTCCTTGCAGCTTGGAGGAGCCGATGACTCTGTAGCCAGCCTGGTGACATGAAGACAGGCTCTCCCAGCTCTGGGGCCCTTAATGGGTTTCCTGAGGGACCTTCATGGGTGACATAGAACTTGCTTGGAAGTGACTGAACTCTGGCATCCTCCAGGGCTCAGGGCCAGGGTCCTCAGGGAGTCTGCAGGGCTGTGAAGCCCAAGTGCTGTCTGTTCATCCCCACCCCCACCCTCCCACCCCTACCCCGGCTTTTCCTCCGTTCTCGGTGCTGCCTGGGGGTGAGGTGATGCCTAGCCAGGGCTCAGCTCCTTCAGCTGAGAAGTGACCTCACAATAAGGCCCTCCTCCAGCTCTGACGGCCACTCCTCTGTTGGGAAAAATCAAATCTATGCGTCTCGTTTGTAAATGTTCTGCTGTGTTGCAGGGGGCGTGGGGGTAGAAAGGAGTGGCAGATTTTTGTTTTAATCTTGGAGAACAGGAAACGAAACCCTCTTCAATAGGGGGTCCATGGGGATAGGCCTGCCCGCCCTGCAGCGTCCCAGCTTCCTCTCCAGAGGGACTTCGGGTTGGAGCTGGCACCGGAGGCGTGGTTATGGCCCAGAGAGGGTGCGTCTAGATCGCGGCAGAGCTGTGATTAGAAGCCAGGCTTCCTGACTGTCAGCAAAGCATTGCCTAACTGATAAAAAAACAGCATTTATCGGTCACCGACTGCATGCTGCAAGTTTTATAGGCAGGGTTTTCCTGGTGAGGTCAGTCAGAGGCCTGAGGTGGTGGTGGTCTTGGCTGAGGGCCCCCTATGTTAGGGCTTCCCATGCACTGAGCCTGCCAACCTCAATTCCAGGGGTACAAATACACCTCTCTGCCTGGATACCTGCATGGGATGCCCCAGTTTTAAATTGTTTTCCACCAACCAGGCCCCCTTGAATTGCCATAGTCAAGCCCATTGAAACCCTTTGAGCTGGGCTGCTTGTCTCCACTCTACAGATTTGGAAACTGGGGACCAGTGAGGGGCATGGCTATTCCAGTCTTTCAGGAAATGGCTGAGCTGGGATTGAAGCCTGGATCTGTCTGAGCCTTTGTTTTCCTGGGGCTCATCCCACCTTCTTCTCACCCAGGACTTAGAGAGCACAGGACAGGATTGTCCCTGGGGCTGGGTCCAGGCCTAATGTAGGAAGCCCACCCCAGAGCAAGGAGGACCTGGGAAGAGAAAGGGGCAGAGGTCTTATGTCTTTGTCCTCCTCCAGCCTCCATAAACTTATCTTCTCCCCTGACCTTGTCCCAGATCTTGGGGGGGGGGGTCATTCATGGACCCCCACTACAGAATCTAAGACGACGATGTTGGAGGAGCAGCCCCTCCCTGCAGCTGCTGACAGGAACTCACACCCAAAGCTGGCATGGAGGTATGCTGGGGTGGCGGACCTTCCCCCAGTTCACGTCCCCTGTTCCCCCTGCAGTGCTCAGCACTCTCCAAGCTGAACGCAGAAGTGGCCTGTGTCGCGGTACATGATGAGAGCGCCTTCGTGGTGGGCACCGAGAAGGGGAGGATGTTCCTGAATGCGCGGAAGGAGCTGCAGTCAGACTTCCTCAGGTTCTGCCGTGAGTACCCCGGGGCTCCGGAGGGCCAGGGGACAGCATCCCCAGAGCAGCGTCGGGGTGACTCTGTGTTGGGGGACACCCTGGATTGGCGGTGTTATCAGGGGCGGCCCCAGTTCTAGCTGGACTTACGCAGCAGCCCCACGGTGGACAGCGCCTGGCTGACCGCACCCCGGGGCCCACCAGACCCAGCCTGCCCCGTGTGCTTGTTGACAGGAGACACAGGCCCAGTGTGGCTCCCCAGTTCCTATGCATCTCTGACACAAGGGCTGAGCCCATTGGTTCAGCTAATACTTGTTGAATGCCTTCCGCGTGCAACACCCTTCACAGTGCCAACACATTTATCCTGGCATCAACTATGCGGTAGGCACTGTCGTCGTCGTAGCAACATAATCTTGGAGCCACCTGGTGGCTTGTGGGGATGGAGTGACTGAGGACACACCCAGCTGCACGCAGGAAATGCTCAATAAATGTGCACCGTTCCTGCTGCTGGCTGGGCCGGGCGCTGGTGCTCTGTTTACTTTTCCCAGCAGGCATAAGGCACAGTAACCACTGGTTTACAAATGAGAAGCTGAGGGTTGGTGAGCATAAGCCACTTCCCCAGGGACATAGCCGACAAGTGAGTGAGGCAGGGTTCCAAGCCAGACCTCTGGTTCTGAAGTCTATGCCCTTTCTGCTCCACCCCTTCAAAATTGGGGAGGTGCAGCATGGGCACTCCCAGGAGCCCTGCCAGAGGGTCCTGGTCACTCTTGGAAGAGATCCGTGTTCAGGGCTTTGAACCGGAAGCCCCAAGTCAGAGGGGTCGAGCTGAAGCCCCCAACTCTTCAGCGCTACCTGAGCCTTCAGGGCCCCTTCCAGCTCAGGCCCTGCCTCTGAACCTGTCCTCGCGGCGTTCCTCATAGTCACCCTGGCTAGGTCAACGTTGCAGTGCTAGCTCACCAACCCAGTGTGTCCCTTCTCCCCTCCGCTTTTTGCTGTCCCCCTTCCCCCACCGAAGGTTCTCATTCTCTTTTCTGTCTGGCAGGTGCCTCCCCACACCCCTCCCAGGCCCCATGCCCCCTGACCCCCTTGAACCTGTGCTATGGATGCTCCCACACCATGCCAGCCTCCCATGCCCTAAATTTCCATCTGTGCCTGGTGCTCCAGCTTGGCAGTACCCGGGGGAGGCCACCTTCACCTTTCTGGTGGATTAGGTCCTACCAGGGTAGGGCCTGGCCCCAGCACTGAAGGCTAGCACTCGATTGGCATTCAGGCCCGTGATTTGGGACTCAGAGCTCTTGGGTTGAGAGCAGCCCCTGGAGTCAGACACCTGGGGGCACATCCTGGCACTGCCACCTACCACCTGCTGGGCCTCAACCTCCCCCTCTGTGAAAGGGGAGAACAGTTCTGCCCCCCTCACAGCTCGAATTAATACGTGGCAGTAGTACAATGCCTGGTGCCTAGTTCACACTTAGTAAACGCCAGCTGCTGTCTTACCAGTATTAGTGTCTTCGTTACACCCCGGCCTGGACCTAGGATCAGCCATTTTAGGGAAAACTGTCCCCTAGTATTGGACATACCATTACTGGGGACCAGCCGCTCCCCCAGCCAGCCTCCCCATCCCACTCAGCCCTCAGAGCCTGCACCCTCGGCCGGGGGGCTGGGTCAGGGGAGAGTGGGCCATGGCAGGGTCTGTGGCCCCTAGGTGGCCAGGCTGGGAGCCAGACTGGGGCCTGAGGAAGGTGCACCTGGCTTCCCGGAGCCAGGCAGAGGCACTATTTATAGCACTGGGAACTCAGCTGGTTTATTTCAAGCTTCACAGATCCCCGGAGGCTAGCAGGCTCCAAGCTGGGAGGGGGGCCTCTGGGCCCGCTTCTCATCTCCTTTCCTCTACAGTTCCTAGCACCTTCCCCACCCAAGGATCCATTGACACTCAGCGTCCACCCTAGCCCAGCCTAGCAGGAACCTGTCTCTTTGCAGCCTCTCAGCCTCCTGGTGGTGTCCTTGTCATCTCCCTTAGCAGAGCAGAAACTAGAGCCTTGGTTGTTTAAGACAGCGCGTTAGTGTGGGAGCACAGAAAGGAGCACGTGGAACAGACATTCATTGATCCCCGGTTCCGAGGCAGGCCAGTGGATCGCCCATGAGAGCTAACAGACTGAGGCCCAGAGAGGAAGGAGACTTGCCTAAGGTCACACAGCAAGTTAGAGGCGACCAAGGATGAGACCCAGGCCCCATGACCAGCCCTGGTCCTAGGCTGGGTTTGCTCACCTTCCCTCCCTCCCTCCCTCCCTTCCTTCCTTCCTTCATTTGCATTTTGTGTTGGATGCTCCGCCACTGGGCTCAGCACAGGGCAGGGATGTTGCAGCTCCCTGGGCAGGTGGTGAGATGGGTGCTCACCGCTGCCCTGCCATGTGCTCTGTGTCCCACAGGAGGACCCCCATGGAAGGAGCCGGAGGCAGAGCACCACAAGAAGGTGCCTCGGGGCGAGGTGGGCGGCCGGAACATCCCACGGTCTACTCTGGAGCATGGCTCAGATGTGTACCTTCTGCGGAAGATGGTAGAGGAGGTGTTTGATGTTCTTTATAGTAAGATCCTTCCTCATTCCATTTGGGGCCGCCAGGTGGGTGGGAGCCCCAGTCCCTGCGCAGACAAGGAGGCCCCCCCTCTGTCCCACGACAGACCATGGGCAACACTTCACAGCAGGGGGCGTTGCCCCCAGCTCGCCTTTATCCTGCACCTCTAGGCACAGATCCTTCGCCCAGCCCTGTTTCCTGAGCCACCATCCACTCTGCCCCTGCCCTGGTCACTGCCACCCCTCACCTGGAAATGGCCCCAGGCCTCCTCACCTCCCTGCTGCCCTCACCCACCTGTGACCAAGGGCATCTTCCCAAAGCATATAGCTGGCCCTGCTCTTCCCCCCACTGCCTTCAGGGACACTGTTGCACTCAGTGTGGCGTGAGCACCCACTGCGGCCCCTCCCTGCCCACCTCCCCAGCTGTGCTGACCCACCTCACAGAACCACTTCCTGTTCTCCAGCACCTCTGGCTTCATTTCACACCTCCTCACCCTTGCGCCTTTTGAGACTGCCTTCTCCTTTGTGTGGTAGACACTGTGTTACTCTCTAAGGCTCAGCTCCAGGAAGTCCCCCTCCACCACTGGTCAGGGCCCCTTCTGGGGACCCACTGCGCCCTGTCTTCTCCCTAGCCCAGTTGCTCTCAGCCTGCAGGTCAGGCCCCAGCAGCAGCAGGTGTTCAGAGGGCGTTTGTTGACTGACTGAGTGAAAGCTAACTGGTCAGCCAAGTCCTTCTTGTGGGGGTAGGGAGGGACAGGCCTGGCTGTTCTTGGGAAGTGTCAGGCTGCAGAGTCTCAGGGTCCAGTCATAGCCTTCACGCTCTCCAGATGCCGCTGGGCAGGTCCCTAAGCATCCCACCTCATTTATCTCTGACTTCCTTTGTTCCTTTCTCTATTCAGTCTTTGGTTCTATGGAGCAAAGTTCTATGAGGAAACTTCTGGTGTTGTGTAGATGTCAGGAGAAGGAGGCCGAGGGGGTCAGGGGGCCCAGAGGTCCTGGGTGGGTACACTGGCCACCCTGGAACAAGCAGACTTGTCACTTGCGGTTGGCTGTGCCACCACTCACTTTTGCCAGCTGCAGGGCTCGTGCCCAGAGCCCCCTCCACCCCTGCCCACTCCGCCCTGGCCCCCTTCCCACCTTGGGCAGAGTCAAGGGCCGATGAGGTGAGTGGCCTCTTTCTGGCTCTGGGTGGGGGCTGTAGCGTGGGAGCAATAGCAGATGTTTCTGAGCCCAGGCCCCTGGCCCTCCCACCCCCTCGGGCCCCAGCCATCTCCCCTCTACTCACCCCTTCCCTTATCCTTACCATCTTCTCATGTCTCTCCTCTCTCTTTTTCTGAATCCCCTCTCTGTTTCCTCCCTGCTTCCTGTCTTCCTCATCCTCTCTCCCTCTCTCTCACTCTCCTCTCCCTTCCTCCCTGTGGCTTTTTGCTTCCAGTCTCTCTCCTGCCCTCTTTTCTTTCTCTTATCTCTCTCACCTCCTGCCCACAGCCCCAGGCCTGCTTTCCCCTCCACTGGGACGCCAGGAGTGGAGAAGAGAAAGGCAAAGGAAGCAGGGACCCCCTTGATGGGAAACCCTGGTCCTCAGACAATGGCCTAATCCACAGCCCCCGTCCACCAGCCTGTGGGGGTTATTCTGTGTGAAGTTTGTATTTAAGGAGCTGATGGGGTTCTGTATCCTGGGAGCCCAGCACCAAGGGGAGTCACTCACACGGCCCCAGCTCTGGGCTCTGCCCACCTCATCCTGGCTGCCCTCTCATACAAGGCCCTCTCCTCAACCCCCTCCCCCCACAGGTGAGGCCCTGGGAAGGGCTAGCGTGGTGCCGCTGCCCTACGAGAGGCTACTCAGGGAGCCAGGGCTGCTCGCTGTGCAGGGGCTACCCGAGGGCCTGGCCTTCCGGAGGCCAGCTGAGTATGACCCCAAGGCCCTCATGGCCATCCTGGAGCACAGCCACCGCATCCGCTTCAAGCTCAAGAGGTGAGTGAGGCAGCCCCTTGGGCCGGGGCGTGCGCTAGGGTCAGGTGGCTAAACCAAAGGGCCGGGCCAGGAGGGTGACCTGTTTCCATGCTGCTCAGCCACCTGTAGTCACTTACCCACCCAGAGGGGAGGGGGACTTCAGATCCCCAGGGGGGCCCCTGGTTGTAAAAGCTGCCAGTCCGATGGTGGAGGTGAGGCAAAAGCCCTGTCATGGAGTGTGATCTGAGCCAGGTTCTCACTCCCGGAAGCCCTCCCAGGGGACCTCTGTGTGGCAGCCAGGCTGGAAGAGATTTGTTGGGGAAGAATAGCACCAACAGTACCTCAGGTGTCAGGAACCACCCGTGCACATGTGTGGCGGCAGGAAGCCAGGATGAGGGCCATCGGTGCTTGGGCCCCACCGTCAGCACGCACGCTGGGAAGAGAGAAATACGATGGGAAATGGCAGGCAATTAACTGCAGCTGAAACAACACAGCTGGAGGACTGAGGCACGGAGGCGGAGGTCAGGGCGCAGGTCCTCTGGTGGCCCAGCCGTGTGGCCCTGGGCACAACATACCCCACCACAGGCCTGCACCCCCACCTGTGAAATGGGGAATGGCCCCAGTCCTGCATACCTCACAGGCTGTCTTGTCCTGTGGACAGAGAGGGCTGAGGGGCTTGAGAGGGAGAGGTGCAGCCAGCAGGACAGGCGTACAGAGCTGTTGTGTGTCCTTCTCTCCTTACCCAGGCCACTCGAGGATGGCGGGCGGGATTCAAAGGCTCTGGTGGAGCTGAATGGTGTCTCCCTGATAGCCAAGGGGTCTCGGGACTGTGGCCTGCATGGCCAGGTCCCCAAGGGGCCACCCCAGGACCTGCCCCCCACTGCCACCTCTTCCTCCATGGCCAGCTTCTTGTACAGCACCGGACTCCCCAACCACTCCATGAGAGAGCTCAAGCAGGAGGCGCCTTCCTGCCCACTTGCCCCCAGCGACCTGGGCCTCGGCCGGCCCGGGCCCGAGTCCAAGACTCCCGTTGCCCAAGACTTCCCCGACTGCTGTGGTAAGCTGCTGCTGGGACCCCCCAAGTGTGGGTGCAGGACAGAGGTCACTCACTCGGGGCAAGTCAGGGTGCCCAGGCCCTCCTAAACCAAAGGCAGCGTGTCGGGGCAAGGGGCTGGGGCAGGACAGATGGGATTCCAGCTTAGACCCAACCAGATTCCAGGCCTGCACTCAGCCGCCTGTGAGTAGTGTCCTTGGCCTGGAACCAAGAGACCCCCAAGAGGACTAGCAGAGGAGTTTATGGAAAAACATGCTAACTGGTCACATGCATTTAATAAGCACCTACTGTAAGCACCATTGGCTTAGGGACACTGGAAGCATCAGGGAATGAACAACGGGGTATGAGAAAGACTTGTGTTCATCTCCTGGCTTCTCTCCTTAGTGGCTAAGTGTCCTGGGGCAAATCTCTACTTCTGTGAGCCTTAGTTTCCTCATCTATAAAATAAGGATGCCAGAAGTACCTGCCTCCTGGCATTATCATGATTAAGTGACACAGCGTGTTAGAAATGCACATGATCAGGCCCCACTGAAGTCCAGCTGCATCTGGAGCTTTGAGGGCAGGTCCAGCTGTCTGCACATTGGGAGGTCCACCAAGTGCTCAGGTTAGAGAACTACTGCATTAAAATACATCCAAAGCTTGGCACACAGTATGTACTACTAAGTTATATTTACTGCTGTTATTATGAGTAGGAGAAAAAGGATGCCTCCCCCCCGACACACACACAACCGTGTGAGCTGAGCAGGGGGATGGGACTCACGTGCCTGAAACAAGTGTCTCCCCTGTAAAAGGTGACCCCAGACATCCTGCCCTCCCTGACCTGCCATTTGGGTAGCAGACTGTTAAGGAATGTCACAGGCCTCTGGTTAGGGAACTTGCCAGAATTCATGCTCACAGGACTCAGTTCTGGGGTGTTTGTTTTGGGTGAGACGGTTATGCCGGAGCCAGTGCCTGTGCACTGAGGCTGGATCTGGGGATCCCTCTTGGGGCCCACCTTGAACCTGTACCTTTCCTCTTCCTTGTCCAGGACAGAAGCCCACTGGGCCTGGTGGGCCTCTCATTCAGAACGTCCATGCCTCTAAGCGTATTCTTTTCTCCATTGTCCATGACAAGTCAGGTAGGACAGTGCCCAGACCAGAGTGGGGGTCCAGGGCTGGGGTCAGTGCTTGATGAAATGGAAATGTGTCTATTGGCTCCTTGTGAGAGAAAAGAGGAACAGCTCTGCCTGAGGGACTTATGAGTAAAACCAGAGTGTACCAGTTACATATTGCTGTGTAACAAGTTGCCCCCAATCTTAGCTTGAACCAACAAGCATTTATATCTTACATTTTCTGTAGGATGGGAATTCGGGAGCAGCTCAGCTGGGTGGTTCTGGCCCAGGATCTCTCATGAGGTTGTCATCAAGGTGTCAGCTGTGGCCACGACCATCCGGAGGCTTTACAGGGCTGGAGGACCTACTTCCAAGCCCAGTGGTGTGGCTGTTGGCAGGAGGCCCTTTCTCGCTACATGGGCCTCTGCAGGGCTGCTTGAGTGTCCTCACAGTGTGGCAGCTGGCTTCCTGAGGCCAGTGATCCCAGAGGGAGTAAGGAGGAAGCCACATGTCTTTTATGACCTAGCCTCAGAAATCACTGTCACTTCTGCCATATTCTACCCATTAGAAGCCAGAAGCTTGATTCAATCCAACTCAAAGGAAGAGAGAGGAATTAAACTCCACCTTTTGAAACAAGGAGTTATCAAAAAAATGTGAACAGATTTGAAAGGACCTCACAGAGAACTGAGCACAGGAAGGTTTGGAATTTGTTTATACCCAAAAGGGATGAAGGAAGACTTTCTAACAGTTTTGCCTTGTGGAGGTCTCAGCCTCATCGTCAATGAGAGGCTTTTTTAAGGAAACCTAGCCCCTGGGATGAGAATGGAGACCCCACTGCCACAACCAAGGGCCACCCCTGGCAGGGAGGGGACATGGGTATCCTGATGGAACCACATCGTGGGAGGCCACAGTGGGCAAGGGTATAAGCTGGGATAAAATCTCACTGGCTAGGCACCAGCTGGGTGTTCTCAGGCAAGATGCTGCACCTCTCTGAGCCTCAGTTTTCCCATCTGAAAAATAGAAATAGTGTCTACCTTTAGAGGTTGTCATGAGGGATTAAATAGGATGTTATACAGATATAAAATACTTAGATGTCTTTAATACTTATACTGTATAATTATAGTGGCAAATGATCCCTCCTGTTATTGAGTGAACTGAGGCAGAAGCTTTAGTTTTGGTGAGAGGCCAGCATGGATGAGGGTTCGGGGGAAGCCGACAGGCCGAGGCTGGGTAAGACCCCAGATGTATGAGGCATAAGGGTTGGTTAGGTCTTCGAGGTCAGGACTCAGCCTCTGCTTACCTGGAGGGAGTGTTCTCCCAGCCTCCCAGCCATCTAGGGCACGAGGGGCCCGGGATGGGTGGGCTGAGCCTGCACAATGCCCACTGCCGGTGGGGGCGCTCAGAGGCAAGAGGAGGAAGCAGGTGGGGACACTGTCAGAGCACCCTGCATGTGTGTGGGGCTGCTTCCAGGGGAGGCTGGGGTTGGGTCCGAGGTGGGAACGGGTGGAAGGGCTGAGGCTGGTCGCTAGGGCCCTGGAGGGAGGGTGGCTGTCTCCAGGGCTCAGCCCCAGCCAGGAATAGGGGACTCACCATGGGGGAGCCAGGCTATGGGGTCGCATCTTTGGCTCTCACTGGTACCTCCCATGTTTTGATAGAGAAGTGGGACGCCTTCATAAAGGACACTGAGGACATCAACACGCTCCGGGAGTGCGTGCAGATCCTGTTTAACAGCAGATATGGTGAGTGGGCGGCGCGGCCCACAGTGTGGCCCCAGAAGCGTGCTGAGCATCTCATTACGTGACAGTCACTGGTGTTCCCTAGCGCCACAGCAGAAGCCATATGCTGGCATCGTCATGCTGTCAATGCTGGTGTCATCTCCTGTCTGGGTCGGGGGTGGCTGTGTCAATATTTGCCTTCAGGATTCTCCTGGAGGTGGGGCTGGTGGCAGCGCCCCAGGCCTTGACTCACCTGTGGGAGGCAGGCGGTGAGATGAGAGATGGCTGCTGTCCTCACGCGCTTGCAGGTTCCCCGCAGCACCGCGCCGCTTCCTGCCCCGTGCCTTTGCCTGTGCTGTGCCCTCTGCCTGGCGTGTGCCCTTTGCTCGGGAAACTCCCGCTTGTTCTTCAAGACTTAGCCTGGGCTGGCTGGGCCCCCAAAGCCCTACCAGGTATGCTTGAAAGGGGCTTATTATAAATAACAAGAGATTCCCTGCTCACCTCTGTCACCCAGGAAATTACACAGGTTTTAGGAGCCCTGAGCCAGGAACCAGAGTTGAGACCACATATGAACTCATCACATGAGAGTCTTGCTCTCCTCCCTTCTTTTTTCTTCACACACATTTACTGATCCGCTCACCTACCAGTCGTGCATTTTGAGGTCCTACCTGTGCCAGGTACCCAGACCACCTCTGGGTCTCCAGGTGTTCCAGCAGCTGCCTGAAGGTGTGCCTTCAGGAGCAGGCAGTGGGGTACAGTCGCGCTGTCTAGTGTGGGGCAGCACACAGGGATGGGAGCCCTCAGAAAGAGAGGACAGCTTGAAGGAAGGGCAGTCCTCACCAGGCTCAGGAGTCATTGGTGGCTTCATGGAGGAGGTGCCCTTTGATCCAGGCTGGGGCTGAGGCAGCCTGGGCGTTGGGCTTGGCACTTCCAGGTTGGCAGGAGCTCAGCAAGGCCCTGGAAGCCTGAAAAAGGAGTCTGGCATAGCCTGGGTGCCCTTGATGTGGCCACCCTGGCCCACCCACTCAACCCCTCTGCCCAGTGCTGCTGCACTGGGGACCGTGTGCACCTGAGTCCTCCGGGCTTCAGGCAGGTGCGAGCTGGACGGGAGGCCGGGGAGGGGGCTGGAGAGGGCTCTGCCCCAGCCCAGCTGGCACCCAGCCATCAGTCTACCAGCCTGTTGTGGGATCTGGACGTTTCCAGAATATGGAACCTTTTCTAGACATCGGCACCTGGGCCCCACCACGGTCAAATCCAGGGAGTATTGGGCTTAGCGTGGTCCAGGTCTTGCCCCTTCTCAGCTTTCCCTTTAGCTGCCCTGGGAGAAGGAGGTTCCCTGGCAGTTCTGGGGGATCCTGCAGGTGAGGACATTTGGCAGCTTGAGGCATTCTGCAGACCCAGGATGAACAGACTCTGCTCCTGGTTCTGGCCTTTCAGCCACCAGCTCTGGGTGAGCTTTTGGGGCTGGGGGTGCAGAGGGAAAAAAGAAAGAAAGGGTAGGAGGCAGCCTTCAGAAAGCCTCAAGGACATTGTCATCTGGAAAGTTTGCGACAGGACGAAGGAGGTATAGGATTGAGTGTGGTGGCTTGGTTCTCCCCAGTCCTGCCGCAGCTAGAGGCTGGGTGGGGGCATGCCTGTCTCCCGGATCTTGTTGCTGCTGAAAAGACAGGCCCAGCATGTCTGGTGAACCCAAGTGGCTATGAATTCACATAGACTCAGGGAACCCATTGCTCCAGTGCTGGGGCTGGGGCGTGGTTGGTGAGGTTGGAGGTGGGGGTAGGGGGAAGAAATGGTTTGACAGCTGTTGAGATTTTGAGGGTTTAATTTGACAGTGAGTTAAGTGTGACTTCAAGTGGGAGCTGACTGCCAAAGCCGCCAACGCAGACCTGGGCTGCATCGACAGAAAAAATAATGTCGACAGTATCCCAGGGAGGTCCAGCTCGGGGCCGGTACTTGTCAGGACATAGACAAAACCTGGCAGGGACACAGACAAGGCCAGGATGGGGAGGGGCCTCGGTAGATATGGGGCCCTTGGGAGAGATCAGAGAGATGAGGCAAGAGCGGATACCCAGCCCAGCTCATCTCCTGAGACCCCCAGGCCTTAAAGAGAACAGGAATGCATGAAAGTGCCATCAGGCACGCAGTGGGTGCGCAGACAGTGTGGTGAGGGAATGAGTAAACACGAGGAGCTGGGGTGTAAGAGAATGACTGAAATGCACAAGGCCAAACCTAATAGTCTGGAAGAAAAGAACAAGTAACCACTCATGAGCCCAGATTCTGTCTACACTGCCGTCGGCAATGCTGTCGGCTTCCAGTCTGCACCTCATTTCTGTCACTGAAGGGGGAGAGCAGTGCTGGACCCCTCCCTGGCGGGAAAGGCACACCTGTGCGGCCAGCAGCATCCTGCCCTAGCCACCTCGAGCCTCGGAGCTTCCCGTAGCCCTTCATTCACTCACTGAGTGTGCAGGCAGCAGCTGCTGTGAGCAGCCCTACCTGGATCCCAGACATGGAGCATTAAATGAACCCCTCTGCCCCCATGGAGCTTAGGTTCCAGGCAGTAAACCATTGTATAGATGAGCGTGTTTGTGATGTCAGGTCACAATGAACTCCAGGTGAAAAACAAAGTAGGGTGGGCTAGGGAGGGGTGGAGGGGGCTGTTTGGCTGCTGAGGTGACATTTGGAGAAAAGGAGAAAGGGAAGCGTATGGTTATCTGAGAGAAAAGTATGTGAATAGATATGGAAGAGCAAGAGCAGCGGCCCTGAGGTGGGTGTATTCCTGGCTTGTTAGGGAAGCAGCAAAGAGGCCAGAGAGACCCGGGTAAGCCAGCAGAGGTGATGGGGTCTCGGTCACATCCAGCCTTGTAGACCCAGCTAGGACTTTGCCCATCACTGAGTGAGATGGGGGTCTGTGGGCATTTTTGCTTCGACATTTCAGCATGGCCGCTGTGGGGCCAGAGATGCCAGGGAGGTGGCAGGGGAGGTGACCACGCCCTGGGGCCCCGCTGTCCTGCAGCCTCCATCTTGCGCTCAGCCTTGCCATTGCCCCCTCAGCGGAAGCCTTGGGCCTGGACCACATGGTCCCCGTCCCCTACAGAAAGATCGCCTGCGACCCGGAAGCTGTGGAGATCGTGGGCATCCCAGACAAGATCCCCTTTAAACGTCCCTGCACCTACGGGGTCCCCAAGCTGAAGCGGATCCTGGAGGAGCGGCACAGCATCCACTTCATCATTAAGAGGTACGGGACAAGTTGCAGGGGCCTTGGCCTTTGCTCCAGGTTGGCCCTGGGTTTGGGGTGTTACAGTGTGAGGGCTGGGCAGAGGCAGCAGCAAGCATGAGCCTGGACCCTGGGGAGGTGACAGTGGGGCAGAGGTGGAATGAAAGGGTTCTCTGACTTAACAGAGAATCAGGCAGACCCGGGCAGTGTTCAGACCCCTTAACCTAAGACCTGTGCAGCCTCCTCCTCCCTGGGGAGGACGTTGGCCCTCACAGCTGGCAGGGGAGTTCCCTGACAGCTACCTGTGCACACCCGCCAAGCCCCACCTGCATTTGCAGTCAATGCCCAGACTGCACGGGTGTGCTCCCTTCTAAGTGGCTAGAGGTGGAGGGGTAGCCAGAGGCTGTGCCAGTGAGCCCTTGTCCCCAGGCAGCACTGCACTGGTCCCTTCCCAGGCATTTGTTCCCGAATGTGCCCTCTCTGAGGGCACGACCCCAGTGCATTCCTGTACTCACGGGTCTGCTCACTTTTTTGCTGCCACCAGACTCTAAAGTAAGCAGGGCTCCAGGCAGGGCTGTGTTTGGCTCATTGCTGAGCCCCCATGACCGCAGCAGTCCCTGGTGTGCAGTAGATGCCTAACACGAATCTGTGGAAGGAAGGAAGGACGGACACATGCATGCTTGTCCAAATTTGGGCTCAAACTTCTGACTTCTTAGACCTTAGGAGATAAGCAGTAATGGGAGAAAGAGGGATGGGCAAGGAGGGGCTTATTTAGGGTAGTCAGGGAGCTTCTGAGATAACATCCCGTTTGTTAAGCCAGAGCTGGAAGTTTGAGAAGTGGGCAGGGCCGCATGGAGTTGGTCAGTGTTTGGGTGGAAGGGGTGGCCTCAGTGGGCAGCCTACATGCCCAGAGGCACGAAGAGACTGAGGTGTGCGCAGAGGTTGAGAATGGTTCTGAAGCGGTGAGCAGGACCTCTGCAGGGCTGCTGGAGGCCAGAGTCGGGGTCTGTGGGCCCTCTGGCTGCTGGGGGAGAGCAGACTTGGGGAGACTTGAGCAGAGGTGGGGAGACTCGAAAGGAGGCTGTGGCAGTAGACCAGGCCAGGGTCGTGGGTGGAGGGCAAGAAGTGGGTGGACTGGGGACAGATGCTCAGCTGTGATGCGGTTTGCTGGTGGATGGGATGTGGGAGCAGGGAGGGGATCGGGGAGGTAAGGATCGCCCCCATGTTTCTGAGTGAGTTCATTTTGTATACGTTAACTCAGGGAAGCTCAGGAGATAGAATTCTCAGAGGCCAAGCTGAGACATCAGAAGCTCCAGAGAGAGGGGCCTCAGTTAAAGATTAAAAACCTGCACACTGTCAGCATGGCCAGGACAGGATCACAGGGAGGAGAGAGGTAGAGGTGAGAGGAGAAGAGGGCCCAGGTGGACCCTGGGATCCCGTGTGAGAGGCCGGGGTGAGGACGAGAGGTTGAGACAAGTGGCCAGGGCGATGGGTGCACCTCTCGATGCCTCCTGAGGCATTCTAGAAGTCAGGTCTGACAGGTGGGTCTCTGGCTCAGACCCCTTCCCCACCTCTGGCCCTCACAGTGCAGGGCACGCTCTCTGGCCTGTTCCAGCCACCCAGCCAGCCTGTTTGCTGCACACCCAGGAACTCCTGCCACCTCACCTGCCTCTGGGTCTTTGCTGAAGTCCTTCCCTCCCCCTGGGCCAGCTTCCCACCTGTCTGTCTTTCAAGGCTTGCTTTTGCCTTTCTCTGAGTCTGAAAGCCGCCCCTGCACTCCCTCCCCACACCCTTATTTGGAAAGAAGTTCACCTTCTGGTAGCAAGTGGTTTCTTTCCCCACTAGCACACTCCCTCCTCACCTTGCTGGTACCTGCAGCGGAGCCCTCTCTTGTGCTTTTATAACCCCTGCTGTGGGGCCCACCTGATAAATGATTCTGGAAGTGAATTGTAATCCGTCATCAGGCAGTGCCTACTGTTGCCTAGCTTAAATTCTTTTTGTTGCTGCCTAAGTTCTTTTCCTTCAGTTGACTCTTGGTAGTGGGTAGGGGAGAAGAAAGCAACAGGGACTCCCCCAATGTTCCCTTACATGCCTGACCACGGTATTTCATCTCCCTCAATCCAAACTATAGCTCATTTAATTCTTCACTAGGGTGTGCCAAGCACCTCCTGCAGGCTCTGCCCTTCACTGGGCTCTCCTGAGGACTTTATGAAACAGCAAGCACAGTCCCCGCCTGCCCCCAGAGGCCACTGCCCATGATGGTGGGGATGGTCTCAGCTGCGATGGATCCAGGGTACTTCGAAACATGTTCCCAGGGGTAGACTCAATGGCATTGGAGCAGCAAACCTGTGGGGCTTCCTGGACGAGGAGGCTTTGGCATCAGGTGACTGGACTTGAAGCGTCTTGATAACTTTGAATGGAGCTTCTCTTCTAAGCCTGAGTTTCCTCATCTATAAAAATAGGGACAGTGATGCTCCTCTCAGGTTTTCTCACCATAAACTGAAGAAGTGGACGTAACACACCTGACACATAGTAGATGCTCAATAAACGCAAATCCTTTTTCTTGACCTCACCTCGGCACTGACGGCCTGGGTTGCCCTACCATTTCCCCGCTGTGTGCCCTTGGGCAAGTTACTTGACTGCTCCGTACCTCATTTTCCTCATCTGTAAAATGGAGCTAGTGATTATCCATGCCACATAGTGCTGATCAGAGGCTAAATGACTTGATATGAGGAAAGTGCTCAGAACAGTGGCTGCTCCGCTCTGAGCCCTGTGTACATCCCCCACTATTACACATCCCAGCCTCGTCCACGGAGCATCTGAGGTCGTTCCAGCAGACATGGGTTAGGAGAAAAGGAGATTAGGAAGCAACTAGAAGGTGGAATCTTGCCTCTGCCCAGGTGTCTGCAGGGTTGGGGGAGGTCAAGATGCTCTCCTATCGAAGGGAGAAGCCCCTCAACAAGGCCTGTGGGTCTTGGTGGTGGTGGTAGGGGCCTCTCTGGCCCCCAGGCCCACGCTTGTGCTGAGCTCCTGCCTACAAATCCCTTGTCCCTCCAGGACACAAGCCCCTAGTGAGGGCCTCTGAGTTCACACCTGCGGGGCTGACATGTCAGTCCTACTGAAGGCAGAACTTCAGAGGGGAAGAGTCTGGAGGGCCGTAGGACTTGGGTATGCCGCGGAAGAGTGACAGTGTTCCCTCGTCAACGCCCACCAAATGGGCCTGCAGGTTGTGCAGTTCATGAGAAAGTCTATCACAGCCTTGGCGCCACCATTAGACCTCTCCCTGTCATCTGCCTCCCAACGCCACCAGGGAACTGTGTGAACCCCCATCCCTGTGCTCCCCGACACATAACTAAGACCATAAATAATCAAGGCAGCACTGGCAGCCTCCGTCCTGGGGAGAGGCTGAGGGAGCCGGGCTCAGAAAGTAAGCCTCTTTTCTCCAGAAGCCCCCCTAGGCTGCTCGTCAGCCTCTGGGACCCAGAGGAGGGTGGGCCTCCGGGCGCAGCAGGGGGACGGGGGCCTCTCAGAACGAGGATGGAAAGTCATGTTTGAGGTCAAGTCGTGCTGGTGGACTCACCGCCCTGGTGACCCAGTCCTTGCCTCCTGTCACTGACTTCTTTGCCTCTGTTTGAATTTTCTACTGGGCCAGCCTTAGGCTTTGCCCACTTGTATTCGGAATCAGACACCCCTTCATTTGTCTCATGTCCCCTCTGCAGCCTGGATTCAATGACCAAGGCCCTGTCCCCTTGTCCAGCCATTCCCTAGCATACAAGCTTCACTGCAAACTCCCAGACTAGCTGCCAAGGCTGACCACCCACCAGGTGCCACCCTGGTTGGGGCTGGGGGCACAACAGAGGACACCAGGGCTAGAGGCAAGAGGGCAGGCAACCCCAGCCCCCTTGCTCACCTTTCCTGCGTCCTTGCTTTTTGGCCAAATCTCCAGATCCCTCACCAGCATGACTCAGAGGGCTCTGAATGGCCCCTGGGCTCCCAGCCATCCCCTCTCCAGTCCATCCTCTGTCGGATGATGATCCGATGGTGCCCTGTGCTCGGGGGCTCCCCATTGCCCACAGGGTGGACACTGAGTGCCTGAGCACAGCCAGCCAGGTGGAGCCCCCTGCCCTCCCCCATGCCCTTCCTGGAGAACCGGTCAGCCACCGCTCCTGAGCTCGCCGTCCCCTCCCTTGAAGTCTTTCCCAACTCCCTGCCCACTGGCGCTCCCTTGGCTCCTGAGACACATGCGAGGAGCCCCATGTGTCATCCTGCATGTCTATGATCTGGTGACAGCCCTGGCTTGTGAATTGACAGAAAGTATCTTGGGAGCAGGTTCTCTCCCCATGACTGTCCCTGAGACACAGGCAGGGTTGGGTGAAAGCCTGCAGGGCCCCGTGCTCAGGGCTGAGGAGGCCCCTGGGGCATCGTGGTGAGCAGGTCGGGCCCTCCAGAACCACCCAGGGGCTTACCCATGTCTTCCCTGGCTGAGGAGAAAATGGTTCAAGGTATCAGGCTATTTGGGGGTACCCAGCGGTTCGGGACCATGCCTTCCCCTGTCCACAAGGGGCCAGGCCTGCAGCTGTAGCCGAGCATGTGGAACTCGAGTGACCGTCCCTGAGGGGACCTGGAAGCCGGCTCCCTGAGCCTGGGGAGCCCTGGGCCTGCACTGCTCTCACGCCTGTCTCTCCTCTCTCCCCAGGATGTTTGATGAGCGAATTTTCACAGGTATGTGTGGATACCATCTTATCCTTCTGAAGCACCAAGCTGATGCCCCCATGAGTGCTTGAGCTGCCATTACACTGGATCCTGGCACAGAGGGGGATCCTGGATGTGGCTTCTGCACCCTGGGTCAGACACAGGCCCCCAGCTCCCAGGAGCAGACAATCCCTCAAGACTTAGATGCCCTGAACCAGGGAATAATAAAGCTAATGTTTGCTAAATACAACATGTGGCAGGTACTCTTCTAAGCTGTTAGAATACATATTTTTTTTTTAAGATTTTATTTATTTATTTATAGAGAGGGGAACGGAGGGAGAGAAATGTCAGTGTGTGGTTGCCTCTTGCATGCCCCTAACTGGGGGCCTGGCCCACAACCCAGGCATGTGCCCTGACTGGGGATCGAACCAGCAACCTTTTGGTTCTCAGGCTGTTACTCAGTCCACTGAGCCATACCAGCCAGGGCTAGAATACATAATTTTAATTTAGTGTCCAGCAGTCCTATCAAGTGTTTTGTTTTGTTTTTCCTAAAGCCTGCCTCGTGAGCAGTGGGGCCGGGCTACACACCCAGGCCTGTAGCCCCAGAGCCTGGGCCATAACCCGTAGGCAGTGTACCTCTCAGGAGGAGGCTGGCACCGCCTGGTTCAACAAAGGGAACACGAATCTTGGGGTGCAATGTACCCAGGTCCCAGTTCCAGCCCTGCTTCCCATTAGCTTTGTGATGACTGTGGGCAGCGTTTTATAGACCTCAGTTTCCCCATCTGTGAAGTGGGTGTGATGAGAGTGCCTTCCTCTGGGTTTCTAGGGCAACCAAGTGAGAAAAAGGTCCCACAGGTCAGCCTCAAGGGAGACTCAGCCCCTTTCCTGAGGGCTCCCTCCCCCTAGCAATGTATATGAGCTCAGGACCATCATTTCTGGTCGTCTGTTCCATTTTCCCAGTCCTGGCAGATCCCTGGCCCGTGGCCCTGTTCCTTCTCCCAGGGACGGCATCTTTCCCCGGGACCCACCCTGGCCCTGCTGGACATAGAGCCCACAAGAAGGAGGGGCCGAGGCCAGACCACACCCAGGGGTGCTCCCACAGGCAGGGGGAGGCTAGAGAGCCTTCACCCTGATCTGCCCTGCCCCTCCCCGACTCTCCACCCAGGGAATAAATTTACCAAAGATCCCACAAAACTGGAGCCAGCCAGCCCGCCAGAGGACACCTCTACGGAAGTCTCCCGGGCCACTGTTCTTGACCTGGCCGGGACTGCTCGGTAAGGCCCACCCCAGCCCCTGGCCTGTGGGCATCCCTAACCCTGGACTGAGGTGCTGTCACCTGTGGAGAGGAATGAGGCCGAGGGCTGGTCCAGGATGCTGTGCGCAGTGACCCCCAACCCCTGACACCCTACACAGGCACGGGACCATCCCACACACAGACCCCCTCACACACAGTGGGTCCCCCCGTCCCCTGTGAGGCAGGGAGAATCTAAAGGGACAGAGAAGGATGGCAGAGACCGCCAATTTTCCTCCCCCTGGAGAACTCTTGTCTCCCCTTGGGAACTGGCTGCATGTCACCTGGTCTCAGAAACCCAAGCGTCTGCCCTGTGCATGCACAAGGCCCTGCGCTCAGTTCACGGCCTGCTCACCATCCACCAGTGCTCCCCACCCACACCCTGGGCCTCTGGGGCCAGGGATGGGCCATGTATCCCAAACCCCCAAATCCAGCCTGGGCCTCCCCAATAGGCTCCTTGAATTAACTGAATTGTCCATGTCAGCCGCCTCGCCCAGCTTTGCTTCCCATCCTCCTCCTCACTCTTGGCCGGCGCACTAGGGACCTTGCTGTGGAGAGGGCCACTCTGTGGGGGCGGGAGGGGTATGGTCAGGGAGCCTTCTGCACTGGCAGTCTGGAGGGGAAAGCTGGGCTGGTGCCGTGTCACTTCTCATCTTCCTTCCCACAGGACAGACAAGAACGGGACCTCTGAAGACTGTGGGCCAGGTACAGAGGACCAGGACCCCACAGTGTCCACCAGCCCCACCCAGCAGCTAGGCCATGAGCCTGGAGAACTAACGAATAGCCTCTGTCCACCCCTGTCCCCTCACTGCCCCCCAGGCCTCAGAGCATTCTGGGAGTTGCAGAGCACACTGGGAGCTTACCGGTGGTAGGGTGCAGGGAGCAGCTGATGGGATTTGAGCAGCACTGTGAGGGAGTCGACAAACCCGAATTCTGGCATCACCACTGCCTCCTCACCACTGTCTGTGGTGAGGGGCTCCCCACCACCCCATGGGCCTCAGTTGCCAGGTCCATACTTTGGAGACACCAGGACTGACATCCTGCCAGACCCTCCATCCTGGTCTGGGCAGGAGCGTGGGGGCTGATGTGACTTTTCCTGGGTGCTACTAACAAGCCACTGACATGAGGATGATTTGGAAGGGCTCGCCTTGCCCAGCCAAGCTCATGTCCACATTTGACTGGATCCCCTGTTTCCTGCTCGCAGGAACCTCCGGGGAGCTGGGTGGGCTGCGGCCCATCAAAATTGAGCCAGAGGATCTGGATATCATTCAGGTCACCATCCCAGGTAAGGGACAAACATCTGAAAGGCTGCCCCTGCTGCCCCACCCTGAACCTACAGGAATCGAGCACCTCCCACAGCGGGACTCCTAGACCTGCAGGAACCTCTGCTCCCTCCCAGCCACACTGGGGTTGTCCCCTCCCTCTCTCAAGGGCCTGACTGGCTGCGGTTTCTCTAGTGTGGTTCTGAGGATAGTGGGGTCTCACATAGGCCCTCCGCAGCCACACCCACCCATGTGCCAGCAGTCACGCCTCAGCCCTGCCTCCCTAAAGGGCCCCAGCTTCACCTCTTTGGCCTGGCTTCCTTGGGGTTTGGGAGGCAAGAGGAAGGAGAAGAAAAGTCACTGGAGTAAGAGGGTCTGACTTGGACTCCAGACTTGGAACCTCTAAGCTCAGTTTCCACATCTGTGAGGAGGAGGAGGGTGTACTTGGCTCTGGAGGTTCAGCGTGGGAGCTCCCAATGGTCCAGGCCCCCGGGCCCAGGCCTGGCCTCTTGTCATTAAGGCTTCCCCCCACCCCCTGCCCGAGCCCAGGGAACGGCTTCCTCAAGGCTCCTGTTCTGTGAGCATACTGGACGCGGGTCCCTGAGGGACCGTGATGGGGTGGGACAGCCAGAAGATTCTCTTGTCATTTGGAGTTTCATCCCCAGACCCTTCGCCAACCTCTGAGGAAATGACAGACTCGATGCCTGGGCATCTGCCCTCGGAAGATTCTGGTTATGGGATGGAGATGCTGACTGGTAAGAAGTGGGCTGAGGGCTCACCTCCCTGGGGTGTGATGGGGAGGGGTTCAGGAAGTCCTCAAGCTTTTCTTGGTATTGACTGATCTTCTTAGAGGAAACCCAGAGTATGCCAGATTCCCTCGCCTAGCCTCAGTTCCTTTCTGCAAACTTAAAGCTGACCTTGATTTATATTAAGTCAGGTTACTAATCTTTCCCAGAAGCCCTCATTTGGATTAATTAGGTCATTTATTCAACAACTATTTATTGAGCACCTGCTGTGTACCAGATCCTGTCTGAGGTTCGGGGGACGGAACAGTGAGCCAAATAGGCCAAAGTCCCTACCCCCATGGGACTGACATCCCAGGGCAGGGAGACGGATGACAAGAAATCTGTAAGTCAGGCGGTGTCAGTGCAGGTGGTCCACAGGCAGGAGGAGGCTGGAGGAGAAGTACTGGGGGCAGAAGAGGACAGTAACCACAGGACTCGGGTGGTCAGAGTGGACTTCACTAAGAAAGTGCCAATGGAGCAAAGACCTGAAGGAGGGGCAGGTGGGAGCCATGTGGATACCAGGAAAGAGCTCTCCAGCAGAGGAAACAGCAAGTGCAAAGGCCCCGGGCTGGAGGCAGGTGTCGGGGCGGGACTGTGCCCAATATGTCTGCAAGGAAACCCGGTAGCTAGAGCAGACTGAGGTGGGAAGGGGAGTCAGAGAGGTGATGGGGTGGGTTCTGCAGGGCAGGTCCATCAGAGGAAGGAGTGGGGGCTCGATTCCAAGGATGCAAGAATGCCTGGGAGCTTGGAACCAGCAAGGGACAGTTTAACAGTATTTACTCTGACTGCGGGGTTGAGAATAGACTGCAGAGGAGTGGGGACAAGACAGAAACAGACTATTGCAATAATCTAAGCAGGAGGGGTGGTCTTCTGTATGTTTTGTTTTAAGATTTTATTTATTTTCAGAGAGAGGGGAAGGGCGGGAAGAAGAGAGGGAGAGAAACCTCAGTTGGTTGCCTCTCACACGCCCGCAGGGTGGGACCTGACTGGGAACCACACAGCAACCCTTTAGTTCAAAACCACACCAGCCAGGGCTGTGTGTTTTGTTTTCTTAACTTGATTTTAGATGAAAACTAAAATGAATACTTCAGCGTATCTCATGTGCCTAACTCCTAGCTTCAGCCATTATCCACAAATGTTAATACAGGGAATAAAAATAAGAATTATTATAGGTAAAGTTTTTCAAATGTGAATCATTGCAAAGCTAAATAGTATGTAAACTTTGGTACAGAAGGTTCATACATATGGCAGAAAATAGTGTTGGTACTCAGGTGACTGGAGTTTGAAAAACTCTGTAATAGGGATGCAGGGCCGGGCCAGGGGACTTTAAGAAGAGGGATGGCATTTGTTGCTCTCCCTCCCTGTGTGTGATGTCCAGTGTGGGCATTTATTTATTTTTGGAAAGAGGGGAAGGGAGGGAGAAAGAAAGGGAGATAAATATCAATGCGTGGTTGCCTCTCACACACCCTTAACCGGGACCTGGCCCGCAACCCAGGCATCCGCCCTGACTGGGAATCGAACCAGCAACCTTTGGGTTCTCAGGCCAGGACTCAATCCACTAAGCTACACCAGCCAGGACCAAAAATGGTAGTATTTTAATGTTTTATTTAAAAAGTAGGTGCGACTATGACCAAATGCTAACATATATTGTGGATACATGTCTGTGATAATATGCTTTTCTGTGTTTTCTCATTTTTCCCTACCAAAAATAAACAAATGACTGTAAAAATAAGTAAGGCTTCCTGCAGGCCCCTGGTGGGTGATGCCATACGAATTGGTGACAGAATAAAGGCAGAACATCACTGCCCCTCATTTGCTTCCATCTCTGTGAGGAAGAATATTCTGGAAATGGAAGAGAGTGAGGAGGACTTGGCAGTCCTGTTCATTAAGGAGATACGAGGGTTTGCAGAGCTGCTGTAGGTGAGTGTAGATTTCCAGCTTCTGCTGAGTTGAGTTCCAGGCAGCTAATACCTAAGAGCCACCATCCATAGCACTTGAGAGGTCATGGTGGATGGAAGCTGATCTGACAAAAACAAACAAACAACAACAAAAAAAAAAAACCCACCAGACTTTAAGAGGAGGGTTTGGCCCTGGCCGTTGTGGCTCAGGTGGTTGGAGCGTCATCCCTTAGACTGAGGAGTCACGTGTTCAGTTCCCAGTCAGGGCACATGCCTGGGTTGCAGGTTCAGTGCCGGTCAGGGTGCATGCAGGGTGCAGCTGATCAGTGTTTCTCTCTCTCCTTCCCTACCCCTCATTCTAGAATCAGTGGGTGTGTCCTCTGGTGAGAATTAGCTAGGGAAAAAAAGAAAAAGATGAGGGTTTGCCCAACTTGCAGATGGGGAGACTGGGCATCAGTCCCAGGCAGGCACAGTTCCGGAAAAGATTTCTACAGAAACAACTGTGAGTCATCAGAAGGGACCCAGTGTGGGTCATACATAGGGAATGAGTTGGCCGTCAGGATCTTGGACTGGCCCTGGGCCAGCTGGGGAAGCAGGGCTGCATGGTACCCCAGCCTCCACCTAGGGGAGAGTTCCTCTGCTGTCCCGAAGGGCTTGGACCTTTCAGAAATATCATCAGTTTGTTGGACAAAGGGACTTCAGGCAGCAAAATCCTGCAATCTGCTGATGCCTCGGGAGGAAATGGGCAGTCCACCCAAAACCGATGCTCCTTGTGGAGCAGACCAGACACTGGGCTAAATGCACAAGAATTCAGAGCCCAAGGATGTGCCATGAGCTGTATTCCTCGGGGAACGGACTCTGAAACAGTTTAACGTGCGGGATGTTTACTGAGGGCTGCCCTTGGGATCAACACCTGTGTAAAGGAGGGGATGGAAGCCCAGGGGGGGAGAGGGAGAGGTTAAGCCATGATGCAGCTCCAGTAACAGTCTCCGCCAACCCCACAGGGAGCTCTGGAGCCCCCTAGAGTTGTTCTGAGTTCAACCGGGATGTCCTGGCATTTATAGGCCCTCCTTCATTAGGTGTGGGGTGTGGGCTGGCCCAGAAGGGCCGTCCTTGAAGGAGCAGCTGACCCGGCCGCCAGCTAACCACAGTCTGTACCTCTGGAGCAAGAAGCTGGGGATGTTGGTAGTACATCCGTGTTCACCACAACATGGATGGACGATCGCACCACAGAGAGGGACAGCCAGGAAACAAACATAGCTAGTAAACAGGCACGAAGGAAAGAGGGCTCACACAGGGGCAGCTCTTGTGCACTTTTTAACTGGGCAGAATTGTTGCACATATTGGGAAATGGGTGCTCACTCGATGCAAAGACAAATGTGCGCACTGCTTAAAGAAATCTGTCAGCTTGAAGAGCCGTGAACGTGAGCTCCCCAGTCCATTCCCAGGAATCCATTGCTAGGAAAATATCTGAAATAGGGACAACGTTTTGTGCACAGAGGTGTTTGTGTTAGGGACAACTAACACAAACAGGGACTAACACAATAGGGACAACTTTTCATCGTCATCAGTGTTACCGATGACGATGAAAAGTTGGAAAGAGTCCTGGCTGGGTAGGTCAGTAGTTGGAGCGTTGTCCCATACACCAAAAGGTTGAGGGTTCAATTCCCAGTCGGGGCACATGCCTGGGTTGAGGCCTCAATCCCCTGTTGGGGTGTGAGAGTTAGCCGATCAGTGTTTCTGTTTCTCCCTTGCTCTCTCTCTCAAATTAATAAACATATCCTTGGGTGAGGGTTTGTTTGTTTGTTTTTTTTTAATGGAAAAGAATCAGTCCAACTCCCAGGGCACCGTTAATGGTATCCTGACACAGCCACTAAAAATAGGCAACAAGGGAGAATGCAAAAGACACAAAAATGAATGCTGACAACTGTGCTGAAAACATAATCGCTGGTTTAAAAAAAGGAAAGGAAATATCAAAATAGTGGCTATGTTAGGTTAAATGCATTATTGTTCTCGTGTCCTAAATCAGCTGTGATGTGCTTTCAATCCCTCGGTGGTGAAGAAAGAATATTGTTTGTCAGGCACGGGCTGGGGGTGACCAGGCTGACAGCAGTGTGTGGGGAGTGTGGCTGGCCAGGGGCTCTGGATGAGCCACCAGCGTGGCCTGGCTGGGCTCACAGCAGTAGAGGAAACCTCAGGGGTCCCATTCAGAGACCTAGAGGCTGGTGGCACTAGAGGGGTGGAGGCTGTGGACCAGCATGGTGCCATTTCTGTTGGAAAGGTTTCTCCCTCCTGGTTTGACAGCAGGAAACTGAGGCCTGGCAGCACCAGTCCACCTCCCCAAAGCCACCCAGCCTTGGGCCAGAACCCAGGTTTGCCAGCTCTCAGTCCAGGGCTCCTTGCAAGGCACCTCATTCAGAATTCCAAAGACTCCAAGGTTCTCAGGACCCCGTGGGTTAGAGGAGGAGAATGTGTGCTGTGCTCTTCTCTGTTTACACGTGTACGGTGTGAGATGAATAATGCAGACTTCTGTAACAGGTAAAGGAAAGGCTCTCCGGCCCGCCCCCAGGTGCCCCTGAGTTTGGTGTCCATCCTCCGTGTTTTTCTGCACATGTGCTAATGCACGTGGCCACTGTTTTGTACACTTTGTCCCCAGTGTCCTCACTGTGTCCGTCTCTGCAGCAGCATGGTACCCACTGTGTCAGCAGGTCCTTGGTCATTCATTGAGGTCCCTTTCAGTCTCTCAGCATTGAAACGGGGCAATCAGCTTGAGGGCAAGTGTGTTCAGAGTAAATAGCCTAGTGGAGAATCAGGCAAGTGCCCCTCACTTAGAACTTGGACCCCCAGAGCACCCAGGTTATCTGCCACTAGAGAGGACCTAGCCCTGTTTGGGGACCCAACAAGGCTGGCAGAAGCCCCCACCACCCCAGTTTGGGCCCCGGTGGGTGGCTGGGTCAGGTCCTCTCCTGCCTGGTGCTCTGGAACGTTGCCTGGGGGTGGCACTGCACATGGACAGCTCACAGCAGCGATAGACTCCGGGTCACTTCTGCCCTCTCCTGTCCCTCACAGTCCCCTGGTGACTTTATAGGTGTTCCAGGTGTGGCATGTGGGCAGCTTCCTTCACCCCAGGATAGATACTGCACCTGAATCCTGGTCACTGGTGCCTGCCCAGGAAAGCCCTCCCTGGCAGCCCTGCTTGACCCTCTGTCCCCACCAGACTCAACCTCTTCCTGTCTGCTCACGCTCCAGCCTGTTAGTGGGGTCCCCCAGAAGCTGACCCAAGACAAGTGCATTCGCTCACTTGGGAGGAGACCTGGGACCACAAGTACGAGGTGGGAGGTGGGACTGAGGCAGTGCAGGTGTGTCATCAGGCCTGTGACCACTGCAGGCAGCTGAGCTGAGGGCCCACGAGAGCCCACTAATGACCACATGCCTGAGTTTACGCAGATGGATGAGGAGGGAGCTGGGTTAGTGATCTGTCAAGTCGCCCCCCATTATTGGCTGAGAGCTCTTTGTGGGGTGTTAACCGCAGGCTCACAGTTTGCTGGTTCTTCTCCCGCAGCCGGTTCTTCAGGTAGAGTCAGTGACCCAGCATGTACTGCCCATAGTGAGTCCATTTCCCTGAGGAAAGTTTAGGCCTAAACCTTAGGGCTGGCCTTCCACCTTTTCCAGTCAGCAGCTGAGCATAGATGAAACCTTCCAGAATCTTCCAGCTCCTTCCTGGCCAAACCCCAAGGCTCAAGCTTGTCTGGTGATTCCAGATGTGCTGGTTCATCTGCCGTCCGTCAGTGAGCAGGCCATGACCACTGACAGCTCTCCCAGGATTAGCCCGTTGCTTCCGCTGAGGATCACACCTGGGATGGGGGACAGTGCCCTGCATCCTTGTTACCCAGTGTTCTCTTGAGCTGGGGGAGCAGACCTGGAGTTGACCTGCGCCACCAGTCGCCAGCTCAGCAGCATGTTGTGGGCTGAAAGGAGCTGTTTAAGGGCTGGCACCATGTGTGAAGGTACCAGTGAGCTTCCTCAGTCACAACTCCCAACTGGCTGTCACAAATGTCAAAAATCCCTCTATGCCTCCTGAGCCCCAAGGGCTATCCCAGTCACCCCACTGTCCACATCTGCATGTCATCCTCCAGCCCAAACCCATCACCTCAGTCTGACCCCCTCCCTGCCTGGGGCCCTCCCATCCCACTGCTTTTCTGGGACACTGGGATCCAGCCCAGGCACTCCGCTCCTGCAGGAAGCCTCCCCTGTGCGCTGTCCTGCGTCCTTGCCATCTGCGGACAAGCATCTGGAAACAAGGTTGAATCCATTGCTGCCAGCCACCTCATCAGCCCAACCCCTGTTCACCTGGCCCAGGATGGCTCTGTGCCCCCAACCTGTCCCTCCCTCTGTCGCCTCGTGTGACTCTTTCTCTTAATGACATCACCACTATCTGGCATTGTGTTGTGTCTGCAGCACACCAGGAGGGCAGGGCTTTGTCTTCTTCCTGAGCGTCCTTAGTGCCTGGAACAGAACACGGTGCATTGCAGGAAGGACTGGCAGACACAGGGCTGGCCGCCAGGTGGTGCTTACCAAATGTGGTGGGATGCCTGGTCTCTGCACCCACCCTCCTCGAATGGAGGCGAGAGTAGGGTACCTGTACTAAATTGAGGTCCCTGATCCCTTCTGGGGGTCACTGTGCTGTGCTGCAGTGTCAGAGCCTGCCAGCCTGCTATTCCCCACCTGTCTGGCCTGACTTTGGCAACACAGGGTGTAGGAGATGATGAACGTGGCTTCCCAGCATCCTCTGTTCTCTTTCAGACAAAGGCCCCAGTGAGGACCTGCGGCCTGAGGAGAGACCTGTGGAGGGTGAGGCACTGACCATCTCCCCCATTTCACCCCACCACCCATCTCTGCTGCCCTCCCCTGCCCTGCATCTCTCCTTTGTCTCCAGCACCCCGTTGGGGGGTGGGAGTCCTGTGGGCCGCCTGAGGTGGGAGGTTTGCAGACCTGCTTTCTAGAACCAGGAGGTACCTGGTCAGAGGTGCAGCAGCTCTTTCTGGTAAGGGAAATTGCAAGGCTGTCTTTTTTTGTTTGTATACACTCCGTGCTTCTTTCTGCAAAGATCTTAAGGATGAGGTCTGAGCCTAGTCTACCTGAGCAAGTAGAATTGAGGCTTGAAAGCACAAAATTGGCTTTGTGTCCGTCAGACATGCTCGTTCTCAGGAACACAGGTCATTCCCTTCCTGCCAAGAGTGAGAGTAGGTCAGAAGGGAGATCGAGGTGAGGACGGACCTGTTCCATCTCAGGAGGCTCTGCCCCTGAAATGGAATGAGTGGGTGTCAGAGGGGAGAAGGGTTATTCCCCCAAACCCAGCCTGGCAGGGGAACCACAAAGTGTTAGCAAAAGCCCACTGCCACCTGGTGGTGGCATACTCAATTTGCAGGCTTAGTGTTTCCTCACTAGCTAAGTAACTCGCTGAGCTGGTCTGGAGTGACGCTTACTTACCTAGAAAGGCCCATGATCATTCTTAGGCCACAGAAACTTTCAGATCTCCACTCAGGCATGGCGATGCCCTAGACTGGATTTCACAAGCAGGTATTTGAGCCCAGGAATTGCGGGCCTGTCTGGGGTTGCCATTTCTGAGGGAAGAGGTTACCTGCCACCACCATCCCAGCCTTCCCCATTCCAAGGTCCCTCCACAGGGTCATTTTGGTGCCAGCAGAGCTGGGACATGAGCTGAGAAGCTTGGTGCTGCCGCCACTGGGGAGGCTGAGCAGGCTGCTTCTTGCCTTTCAGACAGCCACGGCGACGTGATCCGACCCCTGCGGAAGCAGGTGGAGCTGCTCTTCAACACAAGATACGGTGAGCAGGGAGCCGGACAGGGTTGGGGTGTCCTGGCTTGCCCTTCAGCTGGCCTGTGTTCAGAGGGACTTTGGGCCCAGACCCCCATCCCAGCTACTCACTGCACAGGAACAAGGTGGGGGAGGGGAGAGAGGGATTAGCACCCATTGAGAGAGGGAAGGGGGCCCCCAGGTAGCCTGAGGCACTGCAGAAAACCCCACCCTCTGAAATGCTACACCCAGCCTCCTTGGTCAACACGCTCATGCTCCCTCACATCTGCCTCCGCCTCAGGCTGGAGAGGTCATTCACTCCACTGTACAAACTGCCCTCTGTCCTCAGGGGCACCTCTGTTCAGGGTCCTCAGAGGACTTATACATAGCAAGAACTTTCCTACCAGAAGGACCAGGAGAAAGGGTGGGGAAGCAGGGTAGGAAGCTATTCTTTACCAAGCACCTGTGGTTTGCCAGATTCTGGCTAAGTGCTTCACACAGCTCTCTCATCCCATCCCATCGAATCCCTGTACCCTAATACTCATTTACACATGAGGAGAATGAGGCCTGGTGGAAGGGACATGGCTTCCCTGAGGCCCCACAGCTAATGGTTGGCGGTGCCTGGGCTGGACCTCAGATCTGTCTTCTTCCCAAAGTGTGCCACACAGACTTTGGGGGTTCTTTAGTTCTTTATGGTGGCAGGGACCTCTGGAGGGCCTTTCTGGCAACTCAGGGTTGGACACATGGTCCTGGGTGGAGCC
The DNA here is from genome assembly GCA_004027475.1 of Anoura caudifer. Taxonomy (NCBI): domain Eukaryota; kingdom Metazoa; phylum Chordata; class Mammalia; order Chiroptera; family Phyllostomidae; genus Anoura; species Anoura caudifer. The sequence continues at coordinate 7,107 of PVKU01011724.1, read as the reverse complement.
AGCGCTAGGTCTCACCAGCCATCAGCGGTTTCTCCCATGCTACCTGGCTGTGAGGGCATGGAGTGAGCATGAGTCTGGGATTCACGGACCTTGGCTCTGGGGCCCTGGGGCCTGAAATGAGCCCCACCCCTCTGAGCTCCAGGTCTCTTCACTGAGACTGGGTAACGGTACTCACATCTCCGGAAGGTCGGGAAGGTTCAACTAAGTGCAGACTCTGAAAGGGCTCTGGCACCTGTGGCTGCCCCTCCCCCCTTCCCTCTGCAGACATGGGAGGTGGGAGTTGAGACTGGTGGCCCCACAGCTCTGGGTGGCCCTATAGCAGCTGTGTCTCCGCAGCCAAGGCCATTGGCATCTCGGAGCCGGTCAAGGTACCCTACTCCAAGTTCCTGATGTACCCAGAGGAGCTGTTTGTGGTGGGGCTGCCTGAAGGCATCTCCCTCCGCAGGCCCAACTGCTTCGGGATTGCCAAGCTCCGGAAGATCCTGGAGGCCAGCAACAGCATCCAGTTTGTCATTAAGAGGTAAGGCCAGGAGCCACACCAAAATGCCGTCTGCCTCTGCAGGTTAGGGTAGGCTTTTCCTCGTTTTGTTTTGAAAGAGTACGGTGTTAGTCAGGGTTCAGGTGTAGCCGAGCAGGCACCGGGCTATCCAGGTCTGCCGGGCCCAGGGCAGCCAGCCTGACACCCTCCCAGCTCCATTGTGCCAGCACACAGAATGGGGCTGTGCTTGCTCTCCTGGGCCATTCTGAATGTCCTCTGGGCAGCCGTGTCGGTGTCCTGGGCCAGGGGACACCAAGATGCTGCTGAGGACAATGCCCATTACCCCAGGTTTGGAAAAGATGGCTGTGGCATTTCCAGGTCTTTTTTGTTCCCTTGGGTATCTCAGTTTTGTCAGCAAGGGCTCCGGGGAACTGTGTGCCCAGCTCAGTGTAAAGTCCCTCTGGAGGAGGTGGGGACGGCTATTAATTTTTCAAAGGAGGGAAAGGACGTGGGGTGACCTGTTTTGTGTTTCCTGCTTCTGTGTGTTACCGGCATGTCTTGTAAATTTAGGTTTGGTTTGGTTGAAAGTGGTCAGAAAAAGGAGACTCTCTTAAGGGTGTGATCGCCTTAGAGGAGTAGATGGTCTCCAAGTTGGGAAACTCACGGTGCTCTTCACACCTGGAGTGGCAGGCTGCTGACAGAGCATGGGACAGGCAGCTCGCCCATGGAACCTGGTTTGCATCAGGAGAAGTTAGGGAAGGTGGTGCTTCAGGAGATGAGAATAGTGGACACCTGGTTCCTTCCTTCAACAAATACATCTTGAGTACCAGCCATGTGCCAGGCTGAAATACAACAGCCAATGCCATCAAGTCCTGCTCTTGAGTTGGCTGATCTCACTGAATAAAATGACAATATAATGTCAAGTAGAAATAAGTGCTGTAATGCAGGGTAAGGGGGCAGAGGAGAGTAAGGGGGAACGAAGCAAGGCATGTCAGTATCTGCTGGAAGAGTGTTCAGGCACAGGGAACAGCAGTTGCAAAGGCCCCGAGGCAGAGACATGCTTGTGTGTGCGAAGACTAGCGGGGCACTGTGTGGCTGGTGCAAAGTGAGCAAAGGGTGAGTGGTGAGGCCCGGAAGAGCAGGGGCCAGATGACACAGGTTTAGAGTTTGGATTTTATTTCAGACTTAATGAGAACTCATTGAAGGTTTTGAGGAGAGTAACATGATATGGTCTATTTTTTTATTTTTAATATTCCAGCTGTGTGGCAGAGGGGACTCTAGGGGGTATGAGCAGGGCAAGAAGCAGAGACCAGCAAGGAGGCTTTAATCTGGCTCCAGGGGACAGGGCAGAGTTGAACAGGTAAAGGTAGGAAGGAATATGGAAAGTTGTCAGATCCAGGAATGATCTTGAAGAATTTGCGATTAGATGTGGTTGTGAGAGGAGTGAAGGCCTCAATGACTCAAAGGTTGCAGGCTGAGTACCTGGACTGGTGGTGATGCCATTTTCCGGGTTGGGGACCCTGAAATGGTGGAGGCCACAGTCAAGAGTCGGGTCTGATGTGCGATAGGTTTGAGGTACGTCAGGCCATCCAGGGAGGGACAGCAGTCGGATGACGGGAGTCCCAGTCCCGATGCTCAGTGGAGAGGTCAGGGTGGGGACAGAGCGTTGGGAGCTGACGGCGTTCAGGAAACACGTAGCATGTGGGGACAGCCTGCCACATGCATCCCTCAAAGCTAGAACCGAAGCACCTGGGCAGCTCGAAGGTAGGAGTTCAATCAAGGGCAGATCCGTGTGAGCTGGTCTTCCTCTCCCCGGTGCCCCCTTCATTGGCAGCCCTGGCCCCTGGCAGCCACTGACCCGTGGCCGCCACCATGTCACCTTTTCTAGAGCGTCACATGGATGGAATGACACATGGTGCCGCCTTCTGCGTCTGGCTTCTCTCGCTCAGCTTTTGAGACTCATCTGCGTGGTTGTCTGGATGAGGAGTTCATTTCTTTAAAAATATAGCAGTTTTAAGAAGTGAATTTAACTAGTTCCAGTTTCTGAAAGCCAAGTGAAGAAAATGATTCAAGGAGGAGAGCAATCGACCTTGCCAAGTGCCGCAGAGGGGGTGTGGGACCGCAGACAAGTTGGGGTTATCGTAAGGGATGATTGGAGGACAGAGATTGGACATTTCAGTGTCTTTATTTTCTTATTCCTCGTTTTTCAAATGAGCAAAAATACTATGGAGACTCTTAAGTGAAAAATAACCACTTCTCATTAATCCTACTTTTTGAAAGGACACATTTTGGAGGAGATATAAATGCTTTAGAATTAGATAGAAGTGTGGCTAAATAAATAACTCTGTGAATAGCCTAAAAACCACTGGCTGGCATACTCTAAGAGTGAACTTTATGGTTATGTGAAATACATCTAATATATGGATATACGTATATGTGAATATTAATTTGCCAGGGCTGCTGTAACAAAGTACTACAGGCTGGATGGCTTAAACAAAAAATTTATTTCTCTCAATTCTGGAGGCAGAAGTTCAAGATCAGGGTGTTGGCAGGTTTAGCTTCTCCTGCGGCTTCTCTCCTTGGCTCACAGATGGCCGCCCCTTTGCTGTGTCTTCACATGGCCTTTTCTCTGTGCGCAGGCACCCCCGGTATCTCTCTCTGCATGACCTGATCTCCTCTCGTAAGGGCACCAGTCAGGTGGATTAGGGCCCGTCCTAATGTCCTCATTTAAATTTAATCAACTCTTTTTTCCAACACAGTCACATTCTGAAGTCCTGGGGGTTAGGGCTTCAACATGAAATTTGGGGAAATACGATTCAGCTTATAAAAATATGTGTTTATATAAATGAGAAATTATCACCTGCAGGAGACATCACTAACTGATTGACACTCTTTGCGTCTGAACCTGACCTCCACATCCTTCAAAACAATACTCCAGACAACCAGTACCTGCTAATTAGAGTTGGCACAAAATCAAATTAAACTTTCTAAACCTTTGGTCAAAAAACATTAACCCAGATAAGAATGCATAATGTCTTGAATATATATGCAAAATTTTTGTATTTCGTGCATTTTTCTGGAGAGGGGGTTCCTTGCTTTCATCAAATTCTCCAAAGTTAAAAAATGCTTAGAAAATTTAAAACCACAGGTGGATTCTCACAGGGGGAGGCTGATGCCCAGGGAAGTAGTTGTGGAAGGTTCTGTCTGCATGAAGTGCTGCGGTACAGTTCTGACCTGGCACCTGGAGGGAGCAGACCCCACAGGTTCAGGGCACAGACCCCAGCAAGAACGCCCCCACTGCAGACACCAGCCCCAAGTACCAGGAGCCTGTAACAGATGCAAATTGGGACCAGCCAACTGAAGAGTCAGTTGAAAAGGCTGAGGTCTGGGAGGGCCCTGGACACAGAGCTTCCATGCCCTGTCCCATGAAATCAGGGCACATGTCACTCCCAGCACACCGATTTGTTCATCACGGGCAGCCCCACTGAGCTTCAGTGTCCACAGTGCTCATCGGGAGGCATTAGACAGGCTTGGTTGGGTCACTGGGCACGTGACTGAATCCGTTCTGCAGCATCTGCTCTCCCTAGAAACCGGGAGGTTGTGCTGATGTCAGGTGTCCCAAAGCCCAGTCCTCCAATCACACAGGTGCTCTTCCTGCATCCTGAACCAACTCAGTACAAACATAGGTGTGATCCAGGAGGCTCACCGTGAGTGACAAAGACACTCCTGTCACTGGAGAAATTTTGAAGATCATAGTTTCTCTCCCAGGAACCGGGGACAAAGACCGTACGGACTCTGGCACAGCACTGGCCCCAGATGTCCCATTTTCAGTGCAACCTTGTTCAGCTAGGGCGGAGCTGTCTGGGTGGGGCGGGGGCCTGGGGCCTGTGGCAGCCTGAGGGCACCGGGGAGGCGGGTTGGCCAGAGGAGGGCATGGTGGAGTGGGACAGGTAACAGAACCGCTCCTTCAGACCTCCCGAAGGGAAGGGTGCTGGACCAGAGTCCAGTGTGAAGACGTGTTTGTGCTGAGGCTGCCCACAAAGGCGATGAGCTCTCCGCCACGGAGGTGGCCGAGCAGCAGCACAGAGGCCCTGCCTGGGAGTGAGGCCCAAGGCCAGGCTCGGGGCATTCTGCCCCCAGTCAGGCAGCCAGAGGATGAGGACTGGAGGCCTGCCCTGGCAGCAGGATCTGGGCATCAGCTCCTTGCCCCGCACAGGGCTGGGCTTCCGGGGCTGGAGAGGGAGGAGGCACAGCCCTGCCTTGGCCCATAGTCTGAGGAGCTGAAAAAGGCCTCAGACTGTATTCAGAGCCCCTACCACCACCACTCCCTCTTCCCCCTTCTCCTGGGGAAACTGAGGCTCAGGCAGTGGAATGATGTCCCCACAGTCCTCCAGGAATGGCAGGAGCTAAGCAGGACTCCTGGCTCCCAGGCCAAAGTACCTTCCGTAGTCCTGCATCCTCTCCTCAAACTTGGATTTGAAGGCCTGCTCCCCTCTCTTTGAGTCAGGACAGGAAACAGAGGTCTGGCTGCAGGGAGGGTGTCCCTCACCTGGAAAAACTGCGGGTCAGGACGAGAGGGGCACCTAATTAGAACTCTGCCCCATGAGCTGTGTGGTCTTGGGCATGTCCCTCACCTCACCGATGCCTCAGTCTCCTCATCCTGAGAATGGGAAGATGGAGACAGTACCTACCTCAAGGACGTTGGTGGGTTACTGCATGTCTGGGAAAGGCCTTATGGCATCTGTGTAGACATAGACCTTAGGGGACAGCTGGGCTGGTCCCGAGCCCCCGACCCCAAAGTAAAATGGCAGCTCTCAGGTGTCAGCCAGAAACCTTGGGCCATCCTCATGCCTCTAAGACTGTGGTACCACACAGTCATCCCCGACGGCTTCTACACTTAAAACCAGCTCCGTGGGGAGCCCCCCAGGCCATGGGCTCTGACACTGAACAGCGGCATTCACACTGCATCCTGGAACTGAGAGTGAGGGTGTCAGCCCCACCGGGCCAGGACCAGGCTGGTCTCACTTTCAGCTGAATCTTCAGAGTCCAGCGCAGCCCCCCATCCCCCAATCTCACATGTGGGTCAGCAGGACAGCTGTGGGGATGGGGCGGGAACCCCAGACCTGGACTGTCCAGAGGCAGAGGGCCCATTGCACAGATGCGTAGACTGAGACCCAGGGGGAAGGGCTGTGTGGTATGGGGAGGTTTGGAGGGACCCTGGTGATAGCCGCACTTGTATTTTCCAGGCCTGAGCTGCTCACCGAAGGAGTCAAAGAGCCCATCACGGACAGCCAAGGTACCCTGCACAGGGTCATGGGCTAAGGTGCGGGCTGGGTGTGGGAGGGGTCCCAGGCCTCCGCCACCTCCCCTCCTGCTTCCTCTGTCCTCCCCTGGCATTCCCCCACTGCCCTCTGCATCCGGTTCGCCCCCACCTTTGTCCCTGGGTCTCAGGAGCTAGCTGCCTGCTCACCCTGGCTTCTCTCCCCCCCGCCCACCCCCAGAGAGGGATTCCGGGGACCCTTTTGTGGACGAGAGCCTGAAGAGACAGGGCTTTCAAGGTAAGGTTGCAGCTCAGGATGGGGTCGACAGTCCCAGCGCCATAACCTTGACCTGGCCAGGCTGGGGTGGGGCTGCCCGCAACCTCAGGGCCTGGGGGACAGGGCTGTAGCCTGCCAGCTCCAAGAGGCTCCACAGGGGTTTGGAGGGTGGGGTAAGGGGTTCCATAGAGTACAGGAAGTGCCCACTGTCCATGTGGGGAGCCAGCTGACCTGCCTGCCCACTGCATACTAGGCAGTCAGCCTTGCTCTTACTGCTCTCAAAGCAGAGGCATGCACGAGAGGCAAGCAGGGCTCTGGAGGAGGGGAACTGCAGCTGGGCCGAGATGGGATGGGAGGAAGTGAGTGTGCAGGGAAAGAAGGGGGAAACGTGAGTGAAGGCATGGAGTGTGGGCCATAGCTGAGAAACAGAAGCAGGACAGGGCAGGCTCTGAGGGGGTGGCTCCCCTCCCATTGGTGGGGGAGTGGTGTCATTTCTCAGCTTCCTGGTTAGGATTAAGTGTAGCCTCAGTGAGGGGCTGGGGAACAACAGTCTGGGTGTGTGGGGGCAGACCTGGGTGTGGCTGTGAGTGAGTGGGCATTTCCTAGGTGTCCCTGGGGGGGTCACTGTGGCTGTGAGGAGAAAATGGGTCAGAGAGACCCATGGCAGGAAGGGGGTGGGGGAGTCCCGAGAGAGCGGACCTGGACTTCAGAGGGGTGGCTGCGCACTGTCAAGTCTCTCCCTTCTCAGGCAGCTGGGCCTTTCTGCGAGAAGGGGGGCTGAGTCTCTCACCACACCCCAGGGCTCTTCATGTCCAGTCCTTTTACGTGACCGGGGTCCTCAGCACCCCCCACCCAACCAACCTGAGACCCACCGTCTCACCTCTCTCTTCCCACAAGGCAGTGCCAGGCTGTAATCTCCCTGGGGGCAGGGGCCCATCTGGGGTCCCCCTGGCACATGCTGGCATATGGCTCCTTAACCAACACCCTCGGGTGGGGGAGTGACCCCTGGGAGCTGCTGGGCCGGCTCCCTGCCTCTCCAGGGCTGCCCAGCCACCTGAGCCCCTGTCTGCCCTGCTCCAAGCCCACCATGGC
>PVKU01011723.1:0-41080 GCA_004027475.1 Anoura caudifer | reverse complement strand
AAAAAAAAAAAAAAAAAAAAAAAAAAAAAAAAAAAAAAAAAAAAAAAAAAAAAAAAAAAAAAAAAAAAAAAAAAAAAAAAAAAAAAAAAAAAAAAAAAAAAAAAAAAAAAAAAAAAAAAAAAAAAAAAAAAAAAAAAAAAAATCAGATAGTAATAAGAAAAAAGAAACCAAAAAAATGAGGGTAGTATATGCATCCTCTGGGAAAACTTCAAGAGGTCCAACATTCGCATCATAGGGGTACCAGAAGGAGAAGAGAAGGAGCAAGAAACTGGAAATCTATTTGAAAAAATAATGAAAGAAAAATTCCCTAATTTGGTGAAGGAAACAGACATGCAAGAAGGGCAGAGTCCCAAACAAGATGGACACAAAGAGGACCACACCAAGATACACTATAATTAAAATGCCAAAAGTTAAAAGATAAAGAGAGAATCTGAAAAGCAGAAAGAGAAAAGAAGTTAGTTACCTATGGGGGAGTTCCCATAAGACTGTCCACTGAGTTCTCAAAAGAAACTTTTCAGGCTACAAGGGATTTGGCAAAAAATATTCAAAGTCATGAAAAGCAGGGACCTAAGGCCAAGATTGCTCTATCCAGCAAAGCTATCATTTAGAATCAAAGGGCAGATAAAGAGCTTCCTAGACAAGAAAAATCTAAAGGAGTTCATCATCATCAAACCATTATTGTATGAAATGTTAAAGAGACTTATTTAAGGAAAAGATCAAAACTATGAACAATAAAATGGCAATAAATACATATCAATAATTAAATCTAAAAAACTAAGCAAACAAGAACAGAGACAGAATCATGGATATGGAGAGCATTTTGACTGTTGACAGATGGGGGGTGTGTGGAAGAATGAGGGAGAGGTGCAGGGATTAAGAAGTACAAATAGGTAGTTACAGATAGCCACAGGGATGTAAAGTACAGTATAGCAAAAAGAGTGTCCACAGAGCTTATATACATGACTCATGGACCTGAGCAATGGTGGGGGTATTGCCTGAGGAGGACAAAGAGAAAAAACAGGACAACTGTTAAGAGTAAAATATAATTTGAAAAAATAAAAACATTAATGAAAAAATAAAGCAACTATGCAATGTATCATTCATTTTACATGTCTTGAGGGCAGGAACTGTCAATCTTCATTTCTACTTTAGCATCTGTTATATTGCTACACACATAGTAGGTGTTCGAATAAATGTGTCAAATGACTCTAAGTCCTACAACTCAAAACTTTACTTTGCTGATCTCTAAACTGGTTGTCTTTACTCCTCTGTCATAATCATTTTCCCAATTTCCTTTCTCTTTCTAGCTCCATCACTTTCCTTTTTTCCTATCGTACCCCTATACTTTGGTACTAAGTTCTAAAAATAAAAAAGTAATTCATCAAAAAAGGATGGGCATTTCTGTTCTATCATACATTCACATGAATAGGGCAGTAAATGCCATAACATACTTCTTAGCTTTTCTATCTTCATTTTTCTTAAAGTTGACACCAGACACAAAACATTCCCTACGTACCAACCACTCAACAAACTCTTTCAATCCTTGCAACAGGCTTTTGAAATAGGACCCTTATTTTAGATAAGGAATATGAAATCTGGAACAGTTAAGTTCTAAGACCAAGGCCACACTGTAAATACCACAGCTGCAAGCCAGGGCTGAATCTAGGATTATATTATTCCAAAGCCAGCACTCTATAAATTTCCTTGTCCAATGGGGTGGGGCATTCTTATCTATATTATGACTAAGTGCTCAAAAGTGGTTTTCTCATGTAATCTTTGAGATAACCCCCCAAAAGTAGGTGCTACTAAATATTAAAAAACTGATATTCAAAGAGAAGAACTGAGTCCAAGATTATTTCAAAATAAGGCAGCAAAGTCAGGATTTAGTGGTCTGGTCACAGAATTTATGCCTTTAGCCACTATGTTATACAGCCTTATAGTTAAAAAAAAAAAAAAAAAAAAAGGGACAAGGTGGCAAATAAATTACAATAGTAGAATAAATGCTATGACAGAAGTATATAGAAAGAGTTTAATTTCAGGGAACATGGAAAAGTCCACAAAGGACAGCTGCAGTCGGTGGCTTACCTCGTACTTACCTTGGAAGGTAAGTACGAGTTAGGAGTTGAAGAAAATACCACTAGAGGATGGGAAAGTAAGTGCAAAGTACTAAGACAACAAAATAGCATGTGGAGCTTTCTGGCTATAGTACACACATCAGAAGGGGTCCCTTCCTACTGATTAATCTGGAGAAGTAGGCAAGGACCAGACTGTAAACATCCTTGTTTGCCATGCTAAGAAGTTTAGATCTTATTATAGTCTATTTTTCTTTTGGCTTTTTTAAATGCATGTCTTATTTTGATAAATAAAACTCTCCTGCCCTCCTCTAAAAATTTTTAAAGATTTTAAAATTTTTATTATTTATTTTTTTAGAGAGAGGGGAAGGAAGGAAGAGAGGGAGAGAAACATGGATGCGTGAGAGGTACATCAATGGACTGCCTCTAGTATACCCCCAACTGGGAACCTGGCCGGCAACCCAGGCATGTGCCCTGACTGCGAATCAAACTGGTGACCTCTTGGTTCACAGGCTGGTGCTCAATGCACTGAGCCACACCAGCCAGGGCTAAAAATTTTATAAACATAACTTTTTGTGTGTGAAGATGAAAGAAAACCATTGATTGTGGCATTTTCAACAGGAGAATGACATGATCCAATTTTCACATTAGGAAGTCCACCTTTTAGAAACCTAACTGAGAGAGTAAAAGGGCACAAGTCTGCTGGTAGAGAGACAGCTTAAGAGATTATGTCAACAATTCAAGCCAAAGGTAATGAGCTGAACATTCAATGACAGGAGAACAAAGGTGAAAAGCAGGGAATGGATCCAGAGATACAAGTAGATAGTAAATTTATAAAATGTGAAGCCCAACTAAGTGTAGATAATGAGGGTAAAGAAAAAGTTAAGGACAACTTCCAAATTTTTGCTGGAGTCTATAGTGGTATGTTTAACCATGGTAGATATTATAGGAGGAAAACCAGTTTTTGAAGTTTTTGTTTGGGGCAGTAGTGGTACAGTTCAGTTACAGAAATATTTCACTTACAATACACATGAGTAGCTATCCAGGAAAAAAAATAATCAAATTGGCAATTAAATAAATAGAAGTAGTTAGGAATATAAACTAGGAAATGGCAATAGAAACCAATAGATGATAAAGCTGCTCAGGGAAAATACATAGGTGAGATGACGACCAAGGACTTTTGTTTATAGTCCATAACCAAAGTAATCTACCTTCCTCAAATTAGGTATTGTATTTTTGAAATACACTTGTTTTATGTTTAAATTAGAGGCCCTAAAGGAAAAAGACCTCATCTGAATAATTTTTGAAAAGCAACTGGTGGGGCAAGTATTCACAGCACATAGTAAATGTTCAATATGGCTGAACTAATCATCAAAGTTAATATGATATTACAGAGTTCTAAGATGTATCATGGTATTCAGCTTAGTCTTTTTATATAGTGAATAGACTTTAAAAAGTTGTGGATTAATTAAAAGTTTCAAGTTATATTTTATCTCATTTACCTTTCATCACAATAAGAAAATTTCATATCCAGACTGTGACGACTGAGGAAAGTCTTGCTATCTAATGGAATTTCAATATTTGATGGATGAGGAATGGGTTCACAAATGAGCACCAAGCATGTCATAGGTGGTTTCTTATACCCACATTGAGACTGGTTACCATTGGTATCATACACATGAATATGTCCTGTGCAATGAAGCACCTGTGTATAAAGAAAAGCAGTTTAAAAAATATATATACACACACACAATGCTAGAAAAAAAAAATCAGAAGTAAGTAGTTGAGTCTGATATGGAAAGTAAGCTTTGATAAAATATACTGCCCTTAGATTAACTATATTTCTGGAAATCAACAAATATTCTTCCTACAACACTACCCATGACCTACCCCTCAGGTACCACAAATTTTCTTTTCTTTTAAAGAAAAAGAAGGAAATCTAACCCTTTGTAACAGCATGGATGGACATAGAGAGTACTATGCTAAGTGAAATAAGCCAGTCAGAGAAAGACAAGGACCATATAATTTATTTCATTCATACGTGGAATCTAATGAATAAAATAAACTAACAAAATAGAAGCAGACTCTATAGATAGAGAACAGACTGACAGCTTTCAGAGGGGAGGGAGAATTGCAGGGCTGGGTGAAAAAGATGAAGGGATTAAGCAAAAACAACAACAAAGAACCTCAGACACATACAATGGTATGGTGGCTGTGGAGTATGAGGGGAGTAAGTGGTGATGAAAGGAAATTTGACTTGGGGTGGTGAACGCACAATACAATATACAGGTGACATATTACAGAATTGTACACCTGAAACCTATATAATTTTATTAACCAATGTCACCCCAATAAATGCAATAAAAAGGAAAAAACATTAAAAAATCTTCATATAAATCTGGGCTGATTTTTTCTTTCATCTGGTCATCATAGCTGTTTGATGGTTATTTCTTACTGTAATAGTTTTTAAAACAGAGCAAAAAAAATACAACAATGAATAGAAAATTAAGTTCTATCAAGATTCAAACACTGGATGGCTGGCAAAGCCAACTGACTGTTACCTCAGTAAGCCAGATGTCATAATTCATATAATTTAAGTTCAGGTCTTAAGCTGGCAAATTAACTATACTGTTTGGATGTTAAACCTGCAAATGCCAAAGGACAACTCTTAAGTTTTCCTTCACAGTTCTAAAGCTACCTGAATACTAGCAATGTCGAGATGCATGAAATTATCTGTAAGTGCATCACCACTCACAGATCATTTTTACTTACCTTCCATGTTGCAGACTTGATGTTCATAGTTCTCCCCCGGCTAGTTAGGGTACACTTCATTCTGAGAAAAAAGCTTCGCTGTGTATTTTGCTCTTTTCCTTTTTTTACAAGGCCTAAGGAAAGCATGAAATAAAGTTTAAAAACATAACTAAATATGCAAATTTGTTATAGTAAGAGTAGCACAGTCCCCAGCAACTGGGAGCTGTTCAATTCAATGTCCCAGCACGAACAAAGAGAAATACACTTGCTTTGCCTACTCCAACACATCCAGTAACCTAACCCTTCAGTCAGTAACGGGTTCTCAACAGCAGTGATTCCCTCAGTTGATAGGAAGAGAATCCATAGTTGGGTAACAATCATTTCACATTCAAGCCAGTAAAGTTAGTCAAATTGCAAAGAAATATAAATATGGTATGAATTTGTCCCATAAATGTGCTATCAGTGTATAAGCATACACCCAAAGAAGGAACTTCAGCATACTCTTCCAAACCTTTACTAAATATGTTAGTTCAATTTATAATAAGCACTCCATTTATTATTTCTAGAACTTTTAAAATATATTTTTATTTTTAAGAGTAAATAAACAATTTTTATATCTGATTTTCTCTTAATCTCCCTATAAAAGCAGGCAAGAAATTATTTCTATTTTATTATTAGCTGAAAAAAAGTAAATGACTTTTCAAAGCAAAGTTAGAATCATATCAATTCAGGTCTATTTACTCATTCGAAACCTAATATAACTGAAAAATGAGATTACAACACTCAGGTGACTAAGCAAATAGCAACCTGATTTCTTATCTTCATTGATCAGTCTCATTCAGTATTCATTATTCAGGAACTAGACTAGATATTACAGGCAATACAAAGATGAATAAGACACACTGCCTGTCCTGAAGAAGTTAAACACTTAGCAGATATAGGGAAGCCAATTAACAATTCAATGCAGACAGAGTCAGTGCCCAAGACTTACAAGAACACTTTAACGGAGTACAGAGAGAGCTGAGAAAATAACCTCTAATTATGGAGAAATCAGGTTCTTCTCAGAGAAAGAGACATTAGAATTTCCTAAGTAGAGATAAGTTAGAAGGGTATGCTAGGGCAGAAGGAAGAGAATGAAAAGCACATAGGTGGGGAAAAGAGCACATTTGGGGAACAGTAGTAGATAGTTCAGTTTGGCCACAATATAAAGTACATGCAGAAGAGTAATGAGACAAAGTTAGAAGAGAAGGTTAGAGCCATAACTATGGAGGGCTCCAATGAGGAGTTCAGCCTTAATTATACAACATGGAGCTTCTAAAAGATTCTGAAGTGAGAGGCACAATCAGGAACTTAAAGAACATCAACCTAGCAGCAACATATAGGATGCGTAAGAATTAGAATACATCATGGTAATGAGGGCCTGACCAGTAGCAGAAGTAAAAAGGATGACAAAACATAAATGAAGAAGTAGAATCTAAAAACTTAAAAATTGATTAAAATAAGGTAGCAGAGAAATTTTACGATCTGTGGACTTTTTAAGGATAGTATTCAGAAAGAAAGGTGTCAAGTAAAAAAAGAATCAAGTTAAATTTAAATGTAGGCCTAGTTAGCTGGAAATGCTGGCTGGACTCATGGAAGGAATCAGAGTTCAACTTATAATAACGGAACTAGGCAAGTTAGGGCAGTGTTGGTGCTGATACAAGTTATTTGGGTTTACATAAATAAGGACTGAATCTGCCCTCCCGAGAAGTGTCTGACAGTGGATTTTAAAAAGATGCAACAGAATCACACCGGTCTTGGTGACAGTATAAGGGTATGTGTTTGGGGGATGGGGAAGTAGTACTGGTGGGGGTGGCAGCAGTGATCCACATGTAAACTGGGATATTTTCAGTACTATTTTCAGTTATTTTCATAATCTAAGCTTGAATTGGACCAATCTTTGAAAATACAAAGCTATTGAACTGGGACATAAACATAAATTTTAATACTAAGGTAGTGGAGAAGTACTAGTACTTTCCTAATGGGAAAAATGTTTTGAATAAATAAATTTTCAGCCTTCTAAAAATAAAACATTTTTAACATTATTGAAAGAATAATAGGACTATGTTGTGTAAATACACCTGTGGCTCCTAGTGTATCATTAAAATGTAATGTACTGTAGCAGCCTTTCTAAGTGAAAATCTGTATTTTTCTAAAAAAAAAAAACATCAAAAATTCATTAGTTGCATTAGAAATGATTCCAAAAAAATGTTCATGTGCTCAAAAGTTTGGTTAAAAACATAAATTTAAATTATATTAAGCAGACTATATCCAACTTAGACGATTTAGAATTCGTTAACATCATTACCAAATCAAAATGAGACTTCCCAGTATCTATCCACTTAGAGTCTAGCCTAAAGGAACCACTGAGCAGCCAACACAAACCCTCAAGTCATGAGTTCAAGTCAAACTCATATTAAATTCACTGACAACCTACTTAGGTCCTTGTTCAGAGTGTATTTACTCCTCCTTTATACAGTATGCATTTGCTTTCCAAGTTCACAGTAAACACACAGTAAGAAAATTAAAAACAGGAGAGGGATCCTGCTAACAAGGTGAAAAATGGCGGTAAAATGTAGTGAGAGTTGGTGAACATGAAAAGAACTCTCAAAGTGCTAACAAGCGTGGACTCTAGAGCCAGTCCACCCAAGTTTAACCCATGTTCTGCCAGTTACTAACCCAGTAATCTTTGGCAAGCTACTCGATAACTCTGTGCCTCAGTTTCCTCAAGAAGACAGAAACCACAGTAACTTTACAGGGTTGTTGTGAGGAATAAAGGAATTAAAACACATAAATGCAGAGAACAGTGTCCTGGCACAGCATACTCTCTTAATAGAGGTTAACTATTATTATAAATGAGATGAGATGAAAAACCATAAAAAACTATTCAAAAGTACTATAAAATTTGAGGTTGTTTAATACAGAAGTAAACAAACGTACATTTACATTAAAGATCTGCAAAGAGCAACTACAAAGCATAATGACAAATTTTCATTGTAAATTTCAGTCATAAATGACTCAATGAAAATTTACAAACTATGATCAGGACACTGTTTAAAAAGGCACAGGTATGAAAAGACTTTCTTTACACACCATAGAATAAGTAGTAGGCAGTGAGAGAGGGTGCTCTGGGAGTACAGTATTCTCCCCCTTATCCGTGGTTCTGCTTTCTGCAGTTTCAATTACATGGTCAATCTCAGGTTCAAAAATAAAAAATGGAAAATTCCAGAAATAAACGATTCATGTTTTAAATTGTGGGGAAAAAAGAGACCCCTTGCCAAAATGTTGGAACATTTGATTATTTTTAACAATACCTTCCTAAGAGTTAGAGGTCTTTTTTTGTTGCTGCTAATGTGGGGGTATCCATAATTTAATACTCTGTAATGTAACTACATAGTATCAAGTTATTGTAAACACCATGGAAGGTCAAATAAGCAATTATAAGGTTCTTTAAAATCTGGTGAACCTTTTTTTTTCTTTGGGCCTTTAGAAAAAAATCCTATTGTCTGCTATTTGTATTATGACTTCTCCTTGTCTTAAAGTCGTACTTAATTTATAACTTCCTTGGTCCTTGTTTTTATTTATCCTTTCATTTTATCTACTCATACACCACCCCCCACATACATACCACATATGCATTAAGTGGGCTTTAAATTTTTTTTTACATATTTTAATGAAATTCCTAAAAAAGAGAATAATGGATTTAACAAAGAACAGAGTAACATTTTATTAAACATAAAATGATGTTTTGCCTTAAATTACTACAATAACAAAATTTAAAAATTAGTAACAGAATCTGATCAGGTAGCACCACCTGCCACATTAAATCAAACAATAGACTTTTCTTCTCACCATTTCTGTGTGTAAGCATTTCTCTCATTTCCTCATGGTCACACGGATGAGTAAAATCAAACACACTGTGTCCAGTTAGTTCAAACTGCAAACATATTTTCAAAAATTAGATCTATATCATAAAATTATAAAAATATAAATAAGGACTCTAAATATATGGGTATTTTACCTGAGTTAATCCCATGTATTTGTTCACATTATCAGAAATGTAAATCATATCACCATCATCTGTGAGAACCATAACAAAACCATCCAGGGCTTTCAAATAAAAGCAGTTCATTTGTGCCTTCATTTCATCTTCAATATCCAAATCACCTAAAAAAAGTGCACACACAAAAAAAGGAAAAAATTCATTTTAAAGTTATACTTAAATATTTAGATGTCTTAATACCTTCCCCCATATACTTTACTTAATATTCACAACCTATATTTTTTCCCATCACTCTTCTTTTTTTTTTTTTTTTTTAAAGGGGAAAGCACGAACGAAGTCCCCCACTACCACAAATTATGCAGTCGAGTTTCCCACATTTGGGGAAACTGCAGGGGTCAGCACATCCAGAGTGCAATGGGTAAGTCTCGCCCTGGGAAAACCACCTTCGTGATCATGGTATCTCCCCTGCCAGGTAAGTATACTTTTCCTTTTCCTTTTAACACATAACAGTGAAGGCCAGAGGACAGGAAAACTAAAATTAGATTTGTCAGCTGCTTTTAATAATTATTTGAAGTAATACAGAAAGGCAAACAATTGAAAAGAAAAAAGGGTCATGTTATTAAAAGACAGGTAGACAGGTAGATAGATGGGTACATGGGGCAGGAAATAAAGAGAAGCAAAAGGCCAGAAGCTTTAGGGGCAGGTAATAAAAAGGCTGTAGTATTAAGGAAGAATTGACCATCCTCTAAATAAAACATCCAATTACTTTTAATTTCTAATTTTTAGGCCTATTGTACCCTTGTAAAACAACTCACCAGCATCGAGAAGTTTCCTCACACGCAAATAGCTGATGGTAAGCCTCATAACAGAAGCCTTATCAAGATGCGAACTCACGTTATGGGGAAGTGGCAACTGATGAGCAAGCTCGTAAAAAACTTCCGACTCTTTGCTTCGCCGAGATCTGGCTGCATCTCTAGATTTTTCTTTTCGACGTTCAGAACTTATCCTATTTAACAAAAAAGAAGGGGGTGGGGAAAAGAGATGGAAAATTTATGTTAGTTTGCCTTTGCTTGACCATATTTTATATTCTGCTTACCACAGAAGGATCAGAAGATGCTATGTAATTAAATTATATAGATTTGTCTACTACATGAAAGTATTTTTAATGGAGCACTTACACAAATTTTTGGATTCTTGAGACACAAGGAAGTCTCATAAAAAGTCTAAAACAAAGCTTTAAACCTGTCTGAAGTAGGTGTTTCCTCCCTAGCATGTCAAACTGAAAGGGACGTTTTTGTTTAGCCCAAACCTGAAACACTGCCTGTATATGAAGGCTGCACCTTCCTTGCCATTCAAAAAGTCTCAACATAGAGAAATCATAACTAAATGTAGAGAAATGGAAGTTGTGCATAGTAACTTGAAAACAGGTGTTTTTAAAAAAATTGTTGACACTATTACAGATGTCCCCTCCTCCCCATTGCCCATTTGCAACCAATCCCCAACCCCCTTTCCCTCTGGCCATCACCACAGTGTTAGCTATGTTTATGGGTTATGCATATATGATCTTTGGCCAGTCCTAAGCAGGTGGAACAGTAATAGCTACGAACTAATTTTTGACTCAAGTTTCTTGTGACTCCACTACTCTCCAACCTTTCACTTTAGTATATGAGCAATACTGACTGTAAGATATAGGGATTTATAGTAGCAGACATAATAACCTACTGTTTTCAGGTTGCTTACTCCCTCAACAGCCCCTCATCTACACTAGCACAATGGGTGATAAATAAATACAGGGTGATGGAAGAAAAACAAAGATGTAGCACTGTTGGGAACCACCCTGCCTGGTTTCAGGAGCTGTAACCACCCCCCCCCCCCCCCCATGGCTAAGGCTGAGTGAGCAACCTTCAGACCATAAGCCACTAAGGAGACAAAGCTTATCTTCTTGGCAGGGGCACTGCTTCTGCTCCTTTTTCTTCAACCTGCCTGGACCCCAATGCTTGATCGGTTAGCCAATGATGGGTAAGATTCCCCAAGAGGGGAACTACCTAAGACAGGCATGATCACGGGGAGTCCCCAGGAAAGGACTTGGGGGACTAGAGCAAAAGGTGGTAATGGACCCTGGCCCGTTAGCTTTGACATAGCCTGAGTCCTCATTCTCTCTGCAAGAAGTCTCCTAATCTCTTGGCTGCCTTACTTCCCCTGCCTGACTTAAGCCTGAAACAATGCTGGTGGTGGGTGCCACCCTGTGCTGGAAAGGGCGGGTTCCCTGGGGCATCAGGCCTAAGAAAGAATATGTAAAATCCTGTGAAACCTGCTTTGTTTAGAATGCTCTCAATTAAATGACAAGGGTCCAAGCAAAAAGTGTTTGTTCCTCAAAGTTTTGTAGCCATTTAGCTATCTGACCCTGACTCAAAATAGCTCCTCAGAGTTCTTTGTATGGTATCTATTGTTTGATCCTTACCGCCTGATAATGATTAATGAGCTTTAACTGTATTCCTGTGCAAAATGAACCCAATAAAAGCCCACTGAGGAAAAGGCTCTTGGGCCACCTTTCCTCCCCAAGCAGATCATGTCTTGGTAGACTTAGTCTCATCCGTGCGGGGGGTAGGGGGGTAGGGGAGGCCCTGCGGGCAGAGTCCCCCCACATAGCACAATATTAAGAATTTAAAGGAATGGGTTAACAAAGAGTAATAAAGGTGTCAATACAGTGATGTATCTTTAGGGAAGTATTCCAAGAATAAAGTCAGTCAAAAAGATTTTCGTAAGTCAGACCAAGCAGAATTGATATTCTATGCTTAACTGCATAGCAACATCTGTTCCTCTTGACCCAAATGAAGGTAAACAAAACTAAACTAGACTCTGTCCTTAGCTTCTTTTTTAATAGACACCTATTAAAACCTACTATGTGTCAAACACTGCTCTGTACTAGGTGCCTAATTTTCTCTTAACAACCTACCATATTTTTCAGACTATAAGATGCACTTTCCCCTGAAATTTGGGAGGAAAAGAGGGCTACATCTTATAGTCTGAATGTAGCTTACCTGGTTTGCTGGGGGGGAGGGGGGAGGGAGCGGTGAAGCAGGGTCACAGGTTATTAAATATTTTACCACATTTTTTGCTTCAAATTCCCCCCCTCATTTTCCTCCTCTAAAACCTAGGTGCACCTTATGATCCTAAAAATATGGTACATACAGGTTAAATATCCCTATTTTACAGATGAGGAAACTGGGATGCAGTCGGTTAAAAAGAGCCATTATGTAGCAGACAGGATTTTGAACCCAGATGTTTTTGTTTTCCTCCAAAGTCTTTGCTCTTTTGCAATGTTTGATCTTCTCAGGGAGAATGCTGCTTCTACCACAAATACTCAGCTGCTCTCCTATGACCTCAAATTAATCCTGTTAAGTTGATTATTTATTAAATGTTGAAAATAGCCATTACCACTCATTGAGGACTTAGCAAGATGCTAAGGACTTTAATAGCATTATTTCATTTAATCCTCCTTTATGTCCTATGAATGAATGTACATAGTCATCTTCACCTCAAATCTCTCCTCCCTCCAAATGATTTGCAGAGCCGCAAGTTTCAATCATAGAAGCAACATTCTCAAGAAACAGGAAGGGCTCTCAGCAGATGCTCCAGTTATATTGTGACAATAGCAATGATATAGTTTTTGCCACTCACTCAATTTCATGTGCTTATCTAACCCTTATACTTTAATAAGGAATATCGACATTTCATGTTAGAACTGAACTTCAATACAAAAATTTCAACTCAAGCATCTAGATTAATTTAACTTGAGTATCTTCAGATTTAAGGTAAGCTACTAAAAACTATTATAACTTGTAACTACACATCTATGTGAACCAGGGTTTTCTCAATACTGTACAGTTTAGATAAAAACATGAAAATAAATCAGATGTTGAGGTTATCATGAAAATACAACAATGTCAATAATCTGAAACTTCATTTTTTTATGTGCATTAGAACTGCCTCATTGTTCTCATTGACATTAAGGAAATGTTTTAAATTCAAATTTACAAATAAAAATGTATAATAATAAAAGAATTAAAAATCTATTTTATACATATACTAGAGTTCCTGGGGGTGGGGTTTGGGGGAGAGGTCAAGTGTGTCCCCATTGGCACTAGCATTTACGATACTGTTTCCCTCACTTCTTTCCCCTCTTGAATTAGCAAGTGAGAGGCAGTGAGGGCAGTGGGGAACAGATTCCTATCTGGTTCAAGTGAAACCAACAAAAAGAGTGCTGATCAATGATTTCATGGTAAACCTGAATATTATTAGTTCAAATGCCACAATCAGTCTAGATGATCAGAATTTTATCAGCACCTTTCAGATTTACTATCCCTCTTTCTCTTAATTACCAAATCTAAGCTACTAACAAATGAAACATTTAAATCCTTTTATTACCTGTATCTGATCAAGCTAACCATGGTGATGGATTATCTCCATACCTTTAAAAATATTCAAATTGTCCAGAACTCTGAAGATTAATTGTCCAAGATGTGGCAACTAAATTTGTAAGACAAACCCATTAGAAATATGAACTTGGATAAAACATTTAAAGGATAATATATTTAAACCAGTAAAATCTATAAGAATGAGAATTTGAGCATGTGCCAGGATTTTGGAAGAAAAATAAGCCTCAATAAAACGAGTAATACTTCAAGAGTTAACAAACCTAAATTAGATGAAGGCAGCAACGAAAATCAGTAGGTCCTCTATTACATAGTCAATCTGGACATAAAGCAATTAGGAGACCTGTAATAAAAATTTAATGAAGAAACTGATCTGATGTTCTTCACATGTGACTACAGGAGCTCTTAAATCATTTCTGGATTTAAGACTTCCAAGTTCTTATGCGTTTCAGCAGCTGTGCTGCCTAGCTTCTTGTGTACTCACAGGAAGGCTCTTTTTATCAGGTTATACCCCACAGAATTACAGTGTTGACCAAGAATTATTTCTGTTAGACCATGTGATGAATGAAGAGATGAATCCTGCACTATTTGTTTACTTACTACTTAAGACTACACATTAAAAAGTTTGTAGACTGGCAGACTTTCAGCATGGAAATATGCTCCCTGTATTACTCAAAATTATCAATTATCTAGGTTTTTATTTTATTGAGTATAGATCAAGTAAATTTCCACTACTTATATATCTGCATAAGGTGCTACTGCACAGACTGGTAGTCATACTGGAAATCAATTAAGAGTACAGTAAACATTCTTCTGCCTTTTGAATAGTTTGCTTACCCAATTCCATGACTGTCCTAGAACAATGTTTGAGTAAACTAGCAAAACAGCTCACTCTTAATATTCTTAATATTTGTGGTACTGTAGTTATCACGCACTTTATTTTATTATTATTTAACTTATACTACAGGACAAGAAACTAACAATTTTATATTGAAATTATTTTGTATAAGAAATATACTTAAGAAGATAATTTAGAGCCAGTATCTTATTGAGCTTCTTGTGTGCAGAGTTCATGAACAAGCAATAGCCATTTGATAGAGAATGCCTATTATTCTTCAGTTTAACAAGAACACAAAATAATCACAGATATTTGAAGGCATCTGTGTTGCCTACTGATTGCAAAAGAAAAGCCTGTTAGTGTTCCTACTTGTAAATATGACTTTAAGAACTGAAATTAGATCATAATCATTCAAGATATTAAGATGATTAGAGTTATTTCTAATAAAAATGTAAAATTTTAAAACTCTCAACTGTTTTACTTGGTGATTTTAACACTTTTTTGGGGCCATGAAGATATGTTATTGCTTTGTACTTCTTGAATCAGCATTTCTATAGGACAGTCATTGTGAAGTGAAATTCCATCATCTAAAGGATGTAGCATTTTACCCTATCTGGTGTGGCTCAGTGAGTTAGGCACGGGCCCGCAAACCAAATGCTCGCCAGTTCTATTCCGTCAGGCCACATGCCTGGATTATGGGCCAGGTCTGTGGTTTGGGGCATGGAAAGGCAACTGATTGATGTTCCTCTTGCACATCAACATTTCTCTCACTTTCTCCCTTCCTTCCCCTCTAAGTAAATAAAATCTTAAAAAAAAAATGATGTGGCATTTAGATGTTCCTTTCCAAAAAGTTCTATACCCAATTTTGTCTCTGCCAATCCATGAATATGTGTAAACCTTTCCCCATGCACTCTGTAGTAATATAACTTATAGACCCTTTATATCTCTTTAATTTTTGTCAAGCTGATAAGTGAAAATTGCACCTCATTGCTTTAACTGTACTTTTAAAGTCCCAGGCCAAAGGGAATGCCAAGGAAATTTTCATGTTTTTTAGTTGGCATTTTAGCCTGTAGCTTTAAATTCAAACATTTATACATGCTGCACTGTATGTACACAGTGGTATTCTAAACATTTTTATCAATTAATTTATTTAATCTTTATTATCATAACCATGTTACAGATAAGGAACCTGGTTAAACAGCTTACCCAAAATCAAAGAATTAATAAATGGTAGAGCCTATACTCAAATCCAAGCAGTCTGGCTCTAAAAACCATGCTATTAACAATAGTCTATGCTGCTTCTCGGAAACTCATTCTAATTACCAAGTTATTCATAAGTCATTATTATATAAAGTTCAAAATGTGTTTTCTTCACATCTCCAAAGGCAAAAAAAAAAAAAAAAAAAAAAAAAGTTATAGGGGTTGGCTTTAAATTTAGGATTTGACCCTAAGTTATTTGGAGGGACTCATGGTCAGGCCCTCTCCTGGAGTCTGTCAGTAATCTAAAATCCTAAATTGAAAGGCATCTACAATGGCAATGCTCTCTGCTTCACTGTCCACCAGTTCTTCAAAGCAAGGCACTCTTTAATGGGTATTGCCAACCACAAAAGAGAGAGAATTAGAGGACAGTCTACCTCATATACTCCCACTATATTTTTAATTTGTGCAGAGAAACTATTTGAACATCTTAGCTCACTATTGTTAGTGTTTTATTTGCTCAATATCTGGATTCCCAAAATAAGAGCAATTTGCATACTCACTTCAAGAGATCTGGCTGGGCATAAGCCTTAGTAAGACACTTAATCATACAAAGTACCATGAAAGAAAAAATGAAAAGAATTTTCTCCTTTTAACACTTACTGAGTACTTACTACTACGCACCAGGCACTATGTTAAGTGTCTTCACATATTAGCTCATTTAATAATCATAACTCTACAGAGTACCAAAACACGAGGTGGGAAGTAGCCTTCCTGAACCTCAGAATAACTTACTCTCATTCAAGAAATAGTCACTTAGTAAATATTTTCTGAGCATCTATTAGGTGCCACGAATTGAGCTAGGTAATAGGAATATACTGAAAAGCAGCACAATCCTGATGGAATTTAAGACAGCTTCACACTTAGTCTGCTCATATAGCAGGTCTAGTTGCATCACAATCACTTAGGGACATTGGCCAACATTTCAAATTTCTGGGCTCCAACTTTTAAAGTTCTGATTCAGTAATGTGAAGCAGGGCCCCAAAATCTGGGTTTTAAAAACTGCAAAGGTGTATGTATGTATAGTGAGATTTGGGAACCACAGACCAAACTCATCCTTCCTTTATTTCACTTTAATTTCTCCCTCAAATTACTACCACAATGATCCTTCCAAAATAAGAAATCTGATACTATGTCCTGCTTACCATCTCATCAAAAGTACACAAGACAAAGTATCATTTTTCAATGAAACCCATCCTTACCTAGTTCCATGCCCCATCCTTGTCATTTCCCAGATTCTTCAGCCACGCTGCAGTTAATCAAAAACACTAGATTTCATTCCTTCTGGTTCACTCACCACACTCTCTGCCTGGAGTACCCTTTTGAATATATAACTTGATAAACTTTTGTGAGAAACTTTCAAGTTTTAACACTAGAATCACTTTGTTTCTGTTGTCTCTTAAAACTGTTCCCCCTCCTAGATCTGACCATTTTGGTTATTTTGCTATTTTTTACCTTCCTCTACAATCCTTAAAACTTCTTGGAGACAGGAAACTGCCTCATTTGTCTTCGCATTTTTAGTAGGGATGTGCCTAAATTCTACTTGGCTTTAGTATTGGCCCAAATCTGCTGTTTGCCCATGGAAGGTTGACTGTCCTTTCAACATTCTTTTTGAGATCCAGGAATTGGCACTTATCAGTGCTCCTGTAATCCTATAGATTACAATAATAATTAAACAGCATAACAATGTCAGGATTGTAGGGAACCACCCTGCCTGGTTGCAGAAACTGTAATCCCCTATGGCTAAGGCTGACCCATGGCTAAGGCTGAGTAAAGGACCTTGGGACTATAGGACACTTAGGAGACAAAGCTTATCTTCCCTGTAGGGGCACTGCCTCTGCCCCCTTTCACTCCACCCTGCTTGGCTGCTGACGGATGACTGGTTTAGCCAATGACTGGTAAGATTCCTCAAAGGAGAGAAGACCTAAGACAGGCATGGTCACAAAGGGGCCCTCAGGGAAGGACTTGGGGGGCTATAGAAAAAGGATGATGGACCCTCACCTCTCAGTTTTGACATAGCCTGAGTCCTCATTCTGTCTGCATGAAATCTCCTAATCTCTTGGCTGCCTTACTTCCCCTGCCTGATTTAAGCCTGAAACAATGCTGGAGGTGGGTGCAGTCCTGTTCTGGAAAGGGCAGGTTCCCTGGGGCAATCAGGCCTAAAAGAGAATGCATAAAATCCTGTGAAACCCACTTTGCTGATACCCTCAATTTAAATGATAAGGGTCCAAGCATGAAGTGAGTTTGTTCCCCAAAATTTTATGGCCCTTTAACTATCTGACCCTGATTCAGAATAAGCCCTCAGAGTTCTTTGAATGTTATTTATTGTTTAATCATGTCCACCTGACAATGACTGATGAGCTTTATGTATGCACCCTATATTTCTGTGCAAATTGAACCCAATAAAGGCTTGTCAAGGCAAGGGTCAGGGCACGCTCCTCTTCAGAGAGTGGCTGAGGTGCTCCCAGGTGCTCTCCCTTTAAGAGAGTGGCCATGTCATCCCTTTTCCTCCACAGGACTCTGTTTAAAAAAACCCACCAAAGAATGTTACAGTGAAGAGCACCAATATCATCAGCAAGGAGAGTTAAGTGATCTCTCCAAGACACAGAGAGAGAGAGAGCTGGGAATGCAGGAAGCAATTTGCCAAAGAGATTTTGAAGTTTAAGATTATTCCCTCATCACTACAATCTATAACTTCTTTTACTATTTTGTCCTAAGCTAATGTGGTCAGGTAAATACATCAGTTGCAGTTAATGTTCTTAACAAATTTACAATCAACATCATTAACACTTTTATAAATGTCCTCCTAGCCCAGCTGGAAACACACAAGAGTTGAGGCATTTTGTTTTCTACAGTCTTCTTCAAGAAAGTGTTGAAATTTCCATTATTAAGACATGAAAGTTTTTCATTAAGTTGGTTTCTAATTCTAGTGACATTTATCCGCAAGGGGGGGAGGGTGTTACACTTAGACATGCATTTTATTTTATATTTATTATTAGGAATATTCTTATTATTAATAAGATTTATTGCTATACTTCCCATCTGAGGATTGCTGCAAAACCACAGTACTTCAAACAGGTAACATTTAATATAAAAAATCTGTACTTAATGAAAAAATAGCAAAAATTAAATCTGACATTTCAAATTAAATATAGACTACATTTTCAAGACAGCTATCTTTTATTTATAATGATTTTCTCCAGGAAATTGTCTTCTGAGTCCTAATCATTATCAATATACTTTAAAATGAAACTTTGGGCCCTGGCAGGTATGGCTCAGTGGGTTAGGCATTGTCCCTCAAAATGAAAGGTCCTTGTTCAATTTTTGGTCAGGGCACATGCCTGGGTTGTGGGCCAGGTCCCTGGTTGGGGGCATGTGTGAGAGGCAACAAATCGATGTTTCTGTCTCACATCGATGTTTTTCTCTCCCTCCCTCCCTCCCCTTCTCTTTGAAAATAAATAAAATCTGCCCTGGCTGGTGTGGTTCAGTGGACTAAATGCCAGCCTGTGAGCCAAAGGGTTGCCAGTTTGATTCCCATTCTAAGGTACATGCCTGGGTTGCAGCCAGGTCCCCAGTGGGAAGCACGTGAGAGGCAGCCACACACTGCCATTTCTCTCCCCCTCTCTTTAAAGCAAAAAAATAAAATAAAATAAAATAAAAAATAAAATCTTTAAAAAAAAGGAAACTGGTATACTCATGTTGGAGAATGTCAAATATTTCTTGATCATCACCTGTGAGCCGGACCCTATTCCCAGCATGGGGCATAGTTCACTAAACAAAACAGACTAAATTATTACCCTCGTGGAGCATACATTCTAGAACATACATATCTTTGTTTCTTGTCTTTATTCAATAGTAGTGACCAGGGTCAATCCCTAACTGACAAAATAGTAACCACAGGCATAATCTTGTCATAAATATCAAGTAACATGAAATCCAGAAGGCAAAGCCTACAAAAATTAATCTGTGCTTATAGGAGATGTTACAATATAATTCTATGTGAAAAGAGCAGATTTTACAATAAAATTTCAGCATGAATCCATTTCTCTCTAGGGGTGTGTAAGTTGTGTGTGTGTGAACATATATATAAAGTGTATATACATATATACATATAGTTTATAAATAAAGATAAAACCAGAAAGATACAATTATGTAAGTATTAGCAAAGTTTACAAAATATTAACGATAGTTTCAAGATGACAGAATTACAGATTTTGTGCTTTGAGAAAACTTCACTAATAAATGACATTATCAGTACACCTGCATTTGTCAGAAAAATGGAAAAGAAGTGGTCATCTAACTTTTTAAAAGTTTATTTTATTCTCATTTGAGAGAGAGGGGGAGGGAGGGAGAGAGAGAAAAACATTGAAGTGAAAAACACAGATGTATCTGCTGCCTCCTGCATATGTCCCAACAGGGAATCGAGACTACAACCTAGTCATGTGACCTGAACAGGAATTGAATAGGTGACCTTTCCATTACAAGATGATGCTCCAACCAACTGAGCCACAATGGCCAGGGATAACATTTAAATTTATTTTCTAGAAAGACTAACTAAAAACAAATTAATTTTGTCCTTTACTCTCCAGGAAGTAGAAAGTAAAGATTGAGTAAGCAATACAATTCAATGTTTTCAATTTATCACTTGAATCTAATTTTCAGGTTTTGAAAATTTGGGCATTTCAGAATTTGGTATTTCACAATACAAGTGAAATGGTATGTTTCTAAAGAAAAATATTCAGGATATATACACACACTTATTTTTCAAAGTAACTTAAATTTCTTGCTTTAGATGATTATTATCCTACCAGCATGGTAGTACCTCTTCAATACCCACAACTAGAGAAAAGATGGATTATTCATCTTCCTCAATAACTCACAAAAATGCTTAGTTTAACTACTTGAAATCTGCCCTGGCTGGTATAGCTCAGTGGATTGAGTGCCAGCTTGTGAACCAAAGGGTCACGGGTTCGATTCCTAGTCAGAGCACATGCCTGGGTTGCATGGCCAGATTCCCAGTAGGGGATGCTCAAGAAGCAACCACACACTGATGTTTCTTTCCCTCTCTTTCTTTCTCCCTCCCTTCCCCTCTCTGTAAAAATAAATAAACTAAAAACTTTAAAAAACAAATACTTGACATTCTAATGTTACAGAAAAATAGAGAAAAAAGAATCACTGTTTTAAATTATAGGGTACATTCTGAAAATGAAATCTACATCACATCCGAGGTAGCATTAATGGGTAAATGTTCTACTTACAGCTCAATTAAATGTATTAATTAACTAATAGATTCACATCCGTTTACATTAATATGTATCTATGTTGTTTATAAAAAGAATATGCTTTTGTTTTACGATTATTCCTAAATAGTGATTTCAATCAACTTTCTCCTGGTTCAAAATTGGTAACAAGCCTCGCAAAAAAAATCTTTGATCCCCTATTATATATAGTACCAGATAAATAAAACCAAAAATGTGTATATGAAACTCTTCTTCTAAGATGGAGGTTCTCAACATTTAGCTTGCATTACAATCACCTGGAGGAATCTCAAAACACAGATTACTGGGCTCCCCCCCAATTTCTAATTCAGGAGGACAGTACCTGAAGATCTTCATTTCTAACAAGTTAGTGGGTAGTATCAATGATGCTTGTCTGGAGAATGCTTTGAGCCCCTCTGCTCTAAGAATATACTTTTGTATGTGTCCTTCAAAAATGCCCAAAGAAGTAAAAGATTGCTCATTCGCACTCAAAAATGATTTATTAAAGCT
This sequence comes from Anoura caudifer, assembly GCA_004027475.1. Lineage (NCBI taxonomy): Eukaryota > Metazoa > Chordata > Mammalia > Chiroptera > Phyllostomidae > Anoura > Anoura caudifer. The sequence goes on along the minus strand of PVKU01011723.1, from coordinate 19,916 downwards.
TTCTCTTAAAAATTCTGCCCAAATGCTTTACAAATACCTTTGTTTTACAGGCAACATGACCAACCTCTAAAACATTTACTTTTCCACATACTTAAACTCAGTAACTATAAAAATACACTAAGGACTTAAACTAGTCAATGGTTGACTTGCAATAAACATCACAATTACCAATACAACTTTTACCTCCCAAACGTGCCTAGATCATAACCCCGGAAATTCAAACTGTAGATTTGGCATGTCTGTTTGAAAAAGTTTCAAAGATGATTCTGATGAGCACTCCCATCTGTTCCAGGTTTGTGTTTCGTCCATGGGTGCTTGTAAAATTTACAGATTCCTGAGTCCCATCTGAAAACTGCCAAATGAGAATTCTCCGGGGGTGGGTATCTGGGATCCCTTATATTAACTAAACCCCCAGGTGATTCTTAGGCAACACAAGTTTCAGAACCAATAGCAGATCTTATAGCAGAAATTTAACAGGTTAACTAGCAAATTATGAAAAAGTAAGAAAAATTTATTTTTACCTGGAACTACATATGCATAACATGATAGCTATGTCAGGCACAACACTGAACTGAGTGGGTTGGGCAATAGTACACAGAGCAAGGTACAAGAATAAGAAGCTAGAGGTACAATTCAAGGACAGACCAGTAATAAAGTGTGTGCTTAATAAAATTCAGTAACTTGGCCTCAAAAATATATGATCATGATTAGGATTCAAAGATGACCAAATGAAAAATGTGGTAACTGTGGGATAGTTTTCTCAATTCTTTGAAATATTTTTTTTTCAAACAGTATTATTTTGTCTTTATGAATGCCCTAAAAATCAAATGTCCCTGAGTAACAGCTGTGTTAATGGTGTTCCCAAAGTCATACCACTTACTCTATCACTCTTCTTCTCTTTCCATTACCTCCCCCTCTCAGCTGGTAAATGCTTTTCTTTCCATTTCCCTTGTTATATGCTTTCTGATATTAACAGAACTGAAACTGGAAGTTAAAAGGTGACACTAAACTTTGTGTGTGTGTGTATGTGTGTATTGAGAAGAATGTATCTCTAATTACTTAAATATTATAGAAGATACTTAAGTTACAATAATCAAATAATAAAAAAATCATATATATCAGAATAAATGTATACACATAGAAATCATACCCTGAAGATTTATCCTATTTAGTTTAAAACTCTGACCATGATAAACATTCTGGAAATAATGACAAAGGAGAAGCTCTCCTGAGGCAAATGTCTTGGTTCTCTACCTATATTCATCCATCTTATCCAATGCTACCAAGTAAATTTTCTTAAACAATCCTCTGGGGGTCTTGTTTCCTTGTCTATAGAAAGGAGGTAAATGACACTATTAGTAAGTGGCAGGTCTCAGATCCCACCTGACACTGAATTCCCCATATTTAATATAGCCCACGCCTATCTACAGATCACATGCTCAAATATATAATTTTTAATTTAAAGATTAAAGAAAATTTGGGGACATTTTTACTTAGGAATAGAAAAATGAGACATAATAAATACCTTCAGATATTTGAAAAGGATGTCAAATAGGAGACAGGTTTGGTGATTTATGCAACTCCAGTGATTAACAAGTGGGAGTTACCACATGGCAGGGTTCTGCTCAATAGAGTTAAAGTAGTATTGAAGGTAAACTGAGAATTTAAAAAGTGTGCTCTCATTTTGTTGGTCATGTGAAAAGAAAAAGCCTGTTCTGGATCACCTATATGATCTCTATATAGATCTATATTCTTCTCATAAGCTTCTTCTGTGCTTGAAGTTGCATTTATTTATGATGAAATTGGTACCAAATGAACAGGGTTACATTTTTTAATATGGTATCAAACTGAGGTCACTGGGCACATCTCAAAGGATTACAGAGATTCCTTTGCTCTGAAAGAGATCTAAACATTAGTCAGGGTTGAGAAATACTGGAATAAAGGAGGTTCCGACAGTTAAAGTAGCCGAAAAACATAGACTGTCTTTTGAAAGAATTTTTGTGTGTCTAAGAAAATTCTTAAAGCAGAATGGCCAAATTAGTAAACACAACTACAGAAGATGCTCCTGTGATGGTTTATATTAAATTTAAAATACCTTAAATCCTAAAGTCAGGATTTTGTAAGAATCTTTAACTTGAAATCACACTGCACTAAAAAATAAAAATTAAAAATGGCATTGTGTTATGGATGAATCACTTAACACCGGAAACTGAATATTCAACTATGGTCTGAGCCATCAACAATTCAATGCTTTGCTTGGCAAATTAGAGGCACAAATACCGGTTGAATAAATGAATGCACAATAATCTGCTATAGGTTAGAGTGGTTAGGTGCTACAGTAGTGGTCAAGGTTGACAAAAATTTTAAACCATGGAAATAATCAACTTATTTACATTACCCAACATATACCCCTTCCTCCATTCACAGCGAATGCTTTGACTTGTTTGACATGTATCCTATTTTAACATTTTAGCTACATTCTCTGCAAAGGCTGGCAACTGCCAACTTTTTTCTGCCAACATGTTAAATAAAAGACATTTAATGAACTAATACCAAAAAAGCACAGAAAAGGTTCCCATCTTTTGACAGACAAATAAACACTGTTTAGAATATATTTCTTCTTTTACTATTATCAATATGGAAAATTATTATTTTAGAATAACATGTACAAAAACAAACAAACAAACTTCATTTAATTTGCAAAGGCCAGATACTTATTGGAAAAAATATCAATGTAAAGGAAAAGTAGTACTATTCTAAGTTCATTGATAGTTTGGTCCAAAGGACTACATTAGCCTTTGTCAGACTGTCCCAAAGAAGGTTTGAATGATTCTAAGCAACATCTTGAGACATCCAGGGAATAAAACTCTTCTGAAAACACCTTAATAAATATTATAATATGAATATAATAATATATAGTTCCTAATTCATTAAGTCTTTACCTTATGGCAAGAAATGTTTTGAATGTTTCATATGGGTTAATATTTCTTTTATCCTCACAACAATCCTATAATAAGGAATTATTCTTATCCTCCTACTTTACAAATAAGGAAGGTGAGAAGTAGAAAAAGGTAAAACAACTTGTGCAAGATCGCAAAGTTAGTAAACGGCAAAGTAACCAGTCAATCTCTAGAGCCTAAACTCAGCCGTTAGTCATCAGTACCTCTTTCTTAAGGAAATAAAACAAAAACCCTAGTTCATGGTAAAAGAGACTCTGAGCTTCCCAAAAGGCAAAGGAAGAGCAATTGCAAAATAACTATGCTTGGTACAAACTCTGTAGACTATGAATTCAGGTAATTTGCAACAAAAACCTATAGTTCATTATGATACCAGCACTCATCAAAAGTACCATATGAGGAGATTAATAATCTGCAACAAGACAATCAAATAATCTACAATAAGACATTCAGCTCATGAAATCAGGGAATCCCACCAGCGTAGTGAAAAATAAACAGCCTAAGCAGGGCAAACTGACATTCATCCAGAAAACTGATATATGGATAATAGAAGAAAGATTCTTTTGATTTTTATTATCAAAAACTGTATGGATACAGGCACAGAAATGCTAGTGGGTCATCTTTCATATCATACAGATAGCCTGTAAGTGGCAGAATGACAACATGCAAATAGAGCAAAGGCTTGTAAACCTCATAGTTTTCAAGAGAAAATCAGGGATGATACTCTGAGGATGGTACTTAAAACCCTGGATCTAACTGTCCCTTAAGCCAAAACTAAATTGTGTGAGCCTATAACAGCCTTATTTCCCCCTTAAAATAGTCTGAGTTGTGTTTTATCACTTGAAATAAAAAGAATCCTAGGACACTTATCAAATTGGTAGTGTTTTAAATTAAAAACAGACTTAATGATGATAAAGTAAAATAAAATGGCATTCTCTTATACTGCTGCAATATAAACTGGCCCAAACTTTCTGGACATTTGCAGTAGAGTTGAGAAAAGTTTTCTGAAAATAAAATAAAGGGCAATGATATTTTCCACACATTTACCTGGTTGATTTTCTGCATAGTCATATGCCTCTTTTAGCAAACTTTTTCACTCAGCGTTCTCATATATACTGTAGACTGGCAGGCACTAACTTTTAACATACCTTAAAGTAGGGTACTGAGTTACTTTCAATGCCAAGTACATATTACATCTGCAAATGTATTTATTATCAAAATGTTTACTAGCCTGGTTCTAAAAAATACTATAAATATTTTTAATGACAAAAATTAAAATTCAAGATTCAAGAAAGTCTCAAAGTAATGTAAGGGATTCCCAAGCATTTAAAAAAAAAAAAAAATCCTATGAAAAGTAGGACATAAAAGACAGAACAATGACTTCCAAAAAAACCTTTTAAAAATCATAAAATCTTTCTCTTTGTTCATTTAATTATTCTTTTATTGCTTCATTTGCCTAAATACTTATTAAGAACTCACTGTGTACCAGTATTCTCTTTCATATCACAAGTTTCAAATTCAGTCTATTTGTGCTCTTGCCCAGAGAAACATGTTTTATAATTGAAAAGGGAGGAGGAGGTCAGGTTATAGGTTAAAGAAATTCACTTAATATCTGAATTACAAGGAAAGGTCTACAAGAATAGAGACACATATATTCTAATTCTTAAAAACTTAAACTTTCTGCCTTTTAAAAAAGATTTTAGTTATTTATTTTTAGAAGAGAGAAAGAGAGGGAGAGAAACATCAATGTGAGAGAGAGTAACATCGATCATTTGGCTCTCCTAGCCGCCACAGCCACCACAACCAAGGATCGAACTGATGCCCTTTAGCTTCCCAGAATGATGTACAACTGAGTCACGCCAGTCAAGGCTAAACCTTCTACCATTAAACCTTATGTTTATTTTTACCATATTATTTTTCAGTTGAAAAAACAAATTCTCACAAACTATTAGGAAAAGGGGAAATGCATAGAGAACTGTCACCAATGATTGAAAATTGCAACATTAACTACTAAACACTTCTAATTTGTCTAAATATATTTGTACTTTCAAAACAATTGGGTGAAGAACTGTAAGTTATGTTCCATCACTATTTTTCATCCCATTTATAAAACAATAAATTTTGAAAATCATACTTTGAAATAATTTTTGTTTAATAATTTCAACCAAGTGAAATTTTAAAATGAAGACAGACTCATAAATTGACAGCTGAGATCACTCAAATAACTAAAAGGTAACATTCTGGGGACAGTTTGCTCATAAAAGTTAAGTCATTTCAATTATTTTATAACTCTTTTAAAGAAAAGTTACTAGTTAAATGGGGTTTTACCACAATAGAATAGGTATAGAACATTTCAAATAGTAGCTGTTTTTCTGAAACAGTACTGGCAAAACAAATCTAAGTCATTAGGAAAACATAATTCTTATTTTAGAGGTGCTTAACTTTACTTCTGATAAAGCTTCCCCTGGCAACTGTTCTCTGTTGTTAGCTTTAAGTTGGTTAACAAACAAACCCTTAAAAACACACAATCACTTCAACACATCTATTAGGAGGGCTACAATCAAACCACCCCACAAAAATAACAAGTGTTGAGGAAGTGGAAAACTAGGAATCCTTGTGCACTGTTGATGGAAAAGGAAAATGGTGCAGCCTCTAAGGAAAAACAGTATGGTGGTTCCCTCAAAAACTAAAAATAGTTATCATATGATTCAGCAACACCACTTTTGGGGACATATTCAAAATAATTAAAATCAAGATCTTAAATGTTTGTAAATTCATGTTCACAGCAGCATTATTCACAATAGCCAACAGGTGGAAGCAACCTAATTATTCATGGAAAGATGAATGGATAAACAAAATATGGTATACAACTGAAAATTATTCAGTCTTGAAGGAAATTCTTACACATGCTACAGCACAGATTAACCTTTGAGGACATTATGTTAAGTGAAATAAACCAGTCACAAAAATGGTATGATTCCACTTACAGGCAGTATTTAGTAGTCAAATTCGTAAGAACAGAAAGCAGAATGATGGTTGCCAGAGACTAGGAGGAGGGTAAATCAAGTGTAGTTGTTAATGGTTACAGAATTTCAGTTTTACAAAATGGAAAAGTTCCAGAGATTGGTTACTTCAATGCGAATATACTTAACACTATTTAACTGTACACTAAGAAATGATTAAGATGGCACCTTGGCTGGTGCAGCTCAGTGGACTGAGCGCGGGCCTGTGAACCAAAGGATCACGGTTCGATTCCCAGTCAGGGCACATGCCTGGGTTGCAGGCCAGTTCCCGGCAAGGGACACATGAGAGGCAACCATAGGTTGATATTTCTCTCCCTCTCTCCTTCCCTTCCCCTCTAAAGATAAATAAAATCTTAAAAAAAAAGAAAGAAAGAAATGATTAAGATGGGAAATTTTATGAGCTTTTCTTTTTACCACAATTAAATTTAGATTTTATATATTTTTCAAAGTGTCATGTCTGGCAAATAGATATGGTTTTATTTATTTTTATTGCAGAAAACACAAATTTTAATGTTAACGCACATACAAAAATAGTTAATTCTTCATGCTCCAAGAGATATAGAAAGATACAATTATTTTTAAAATTCCAATACCTATAGTTAATTTAAAAATTCTCATCCTTCTTTTACCAAAAATACGGAGCAACAAAAAGACCGGCTTACCTTAGTTTCAATTCCTTTTCTAACCCTCTAGATAAGCAGAAAACATACACAAGTAGCAGAAGGCTGGGTAAAATCCATCAACTAGACATAGTTAGTCCCAACACATAAAAAAAGAAAGAAAGAAAAAGAAAGACTTCTTTTTAATAATTAAGGTGAATGTAATAGAAAAGTAATCCAACAACACATTTAACTTAGATTATTTCTCTTAACTGAGAAACAGACATGTTAACAATTTTAGATAAGATTTTAATCTTTTTAAAGTACCTCAAATTTTTAAATTGTATTTTAAGACACATCTATGAACAAGCACAGTAATCTAACCCAACTCTTTAACATCTATATATAACAGTTTTTAATCTCACCACCAAACACAATAAATTACAAGCTCTTCAAAAACTAAATTAAAAAAAAAAAATCAGTCAAAAGAGCAATCCCCCAAGCCTCCTACACACTATTCCTAACATAAAACAATAAAATGTAACCACAAAATTCTTAACCTTGAGCTTAAACGCCAGTAGAGCTGCAAAGACAATGGAAGTCAACATGAAGAAAGATGAAAAAACTGAACATTCTCCAAAATGCACAAAATGTGTTACAGTGGACCACAGGAATGAACTACCACACTTTATCAATCTAAAACAACATACATCAGTAAACACATATATGTGGAAGAGTAATAGAGATTTCATACAAATTAAGCCCCCAAATTAGACTAACAATACATGCTTGAAGCTTTGCCTTGAGGTGGAAGCCAATGGTCTTAACTCTGCAGAAATTCATAAGCAAAGGATAGTTTTTCTACCATGTAGGTCCATATGCTTTATTGGGAATAAATACTTTTATCAACTCATGTTTAGCAAAGATTGATATTGATAAAATTGTCTAAACTGCAGCAGCAAGACAAAAATGTTTTAAGTTACTCCCTGTCCCAAGACTGCAGTGCCTTGCACAATACCTTGCTAAAATGATCTGTATGACAAGAATGTGTTTATGACTCTAGTCTAAACTCCAGCGTAAATTCAAAGTGACCTATTTGGGGAGGAAATAAGGGGTTAAGAAATTGGGAAGAAGGGGACCAAAAACAGACAGTAGATCAAGATGCTCAAAAAGAGTAACTGATGCTAGATGCCAACATAACCTAGGAATGTACTGTTTTAACTAGACAGAACTCCTTCTAAAGATCTAGATCCAATGTTAGCCTTTTCATTTTTAGGAGGTATAGAAAAGATGGATGAGGTGATGAGAAGAACTAAAACAAAGAAATGCTTGGAAGGACTTGCAAAAAGAGTTTTAAGTGTGGAAGTTTAAACTAGAACTTTAACAGGTTCTAGTTTAAATGCTCAGTTTCAAGTGTTACGAAGACTCCTAAAGCAGGCACTGGGCATAATCTCATTTAATCTTCATAGTAACTGTTAATTTGGTTGCTCAAATTAGCTAATATCGGCTAATATCGGCTCAAGATCCTATGCTCGTAACCACCAGGCATGCAGGTCTTCTTCAAACAAGTGGAAAATAAAAGTAAAAATCTAACAAAAAAAAGTTACTAATAAACTAGAGAGCTTCTTGACTTTTAATGACCTAAGTTAAAGAGGAAGTTAAGGAATATTCATTCTCGGAGATTTTACTTTAATGATCCATTAAATGATTCAGAGTTTTGGAAACTCTGAAGGAGTATGGTCTGAAACCTGAAACCGAACAGTGGACCTTTTGACATTCCTTTGAAATCTAAAAATCTGTATCAATGTGCTATTAAAGCCAGCCCCTTACCCCTAAGGAATCAACATCAAAGGCCCTATATTAAATCTACCATAACCATACCCATCCTCTGTTCTGATTTCTTCCAATCCTTCAACTATGAGTTTCCTAGATTTTCTTTAGTTTTTTCTTTTTTAAAAAGATTTTATTTATTTTCAGAGAGGGAAAGAGAGGGAGAGAAACATCAATGTGAGAGAGAAACATCAGTTGACTGTGTCTTGCACACCCCAACTGGGTATCTGGCCTGCAACCTAGGCATGTGTCCTGACTGGGAATCAAACCAGCGATCTTTCAGTTCACAGGACAGTGCTCAATCCACTGAGCCATACCAGCCAAAGTGCTAGAGTTTCATTAAAAAAGACAAGTTCGTGTCCCTCGCCCAAATCCTGGTGTCTCATTTAAAATGGAAAATTGTAAGGAAATAGAAAATCCCTGCCCCTCAATCTGTTATCTTTACAAAAAAAATTTAAAAATTACTGCTTAGAAAAGGACAAAACCCAGACATCTTCAACAAACAGCATCCAACCAGAATTGCTGAGCAGCCACCATTTAAGTGTTTAGCTTAATTTTTCACTTTTAAGAACCTCTATATTAAGAAATGATTCAATCTGACCGAAATTTGCTAAATTTTCAAATGAGAAAAATTTTGAAGTTAACAGATGGGACTGAGGAAAATCTAAGAACTAGTTTTGACTTGGGGTGATGTACAGTGGCTAATTAATTCATTTATATTAAAGCTCTACGATATTCTCAGCTGAATTGCAAAGGAGAAATGAGTACAATATTGCCTATGAAAAGGAAGTGATTGGTGCATAACTTGATATACAGCATTATGTATGATTCAGCATATAAAAAGGATAGAAAATTGGCACCAAAGGTAATCTGCCCTAGGTTTACAATATCACAGCCACATCATTTCATCAAAAGCACTGTAATCATTTCTGCAAAATTAAATGCAATTTATTACTGGTAACTCTTGGAACTAAGTCTAAACCTGTTTAGTCACTTTTTGAATTTTATAAATGCTTTCCCTGGTGTACACAAACTGAGAATGTACCACTCTACTGAATAAGGACCAAAAAGGGACCTACTAAATAGTCAGAACATAAAGAAGTTCATCTTCTGATACTGATTAGGAACATTAATCTCTCCTTGAAGAGCAGGATTTAACAGTAAAACCAATCTACTGTACTAACCATAACTCTTACTGTAAGTCTTCAAGTCCTTAAAATGATTTCCTCAAAGGCTAAAATACCAAAGTGCATCAAACTGTGTACGTGGGGGTAGAGGGTCACTCAATTCCACCAGTCCACCTAACAACTGTTAATCTTGTGATATACCACTTAGACCTTCAAGGTTTTTTTGGTCTTTTTTTTTTTAACTTACATTAAGTTCTAACAGTGATAATTTTCTTCGGGTATATTTCGAAGGTTTTCTTTTAATATACTTCAATTTCAGGAAAATGAGACTTCCAAAAATTTTAGTAATACATTTCATTTGCTTTGATCACATACTTTTTTCAATCTCATTAAAAATGTTTGCCTAAACAGAAAAAACCGCTACATTTTCACTAAAATATTTCCCAGAATGAGGCACATGTTCATTTGTAACGCCTTGGCCCTCATGACAGGTGAGAGAGAACACTACTATCCAACTCTGATGTCCTCTTTAAAATGTTGCTATTTCTCTAAATTCCCGTTACCCCGACTCTCAGTCTTGGCAACTTTTTCAAGGCGATTAAAACAAATCAAAACCTGCACGTGCAAACTAAAAAGTTAGCATCTTCAGGCCATCGCGGCAAATCTCTAGTGCACAAAGGCAGACACCCGCAGCTGCTGGACTGCTCAGGGCAGGATCACATCGGACCACGCGAGCTCCTCCGTCGGGAACCCGGGGCCGCGAGCCCACTGGGAAGCCAGGACCTGTGCTCAGGGTCCGCCCCGGGGCCGAGTTTTCTATAGAGCCAGAGAGGATGGGGGCGGGAAGAAGCGGAAGCTCGCTAAAACCGCGATGTTCGAGCTGTGGCTCATTTTTCTCCCGGGGTTTCAAGCTAGGGGAAGTCCACCCGAACAGGGGCACAGGGCAAGCTGGCTTTTTGAGGGTGAGAAAGACGGTGCGAGACCCCGGCGGCTGGGGAGGGCGAGCTGCGTCCAGTCCGTGGCCCCAGAAAGCGCTTTTGATGCGTCTCCCGCCCCCCACAACAAGATGGCGACGTGGACAGAGGGGGAGCCCGGCCCGCGAGGTTGGGGGAGAGAGAGGGGAGGGGAGAAGAGGCTGAAACAAAAAGGCGGCCCCCCCCCTCGGAACGCCGAGGCCGGTCCGCGAGCCTGGGGCGGCGGGCACACGAGCAAGCCGGCGGAAGGCAAGGGCTTACTTTTTCTTGTCGTTCGCGCCTCCGGCGCCCTCCATGGCGAGTCTGTCACCGCGATGCCTTCACGGCCGTCGCCCCCCAGGCTCTCTCTGGCCTAAGCGCTGGCTTCCCTCCACACGCGGGGAGAGAACGAGAGGCACGTCCAGAGGTGCGAAACCTCTCTTGAGATCTGAGGCAGGAGGAGCAGGCGGGCTGGGCTTGGAAGAGCCTTCCCTTGGGCTGCTTGTCAAGGCCCGGTCCGACGACTGGCTCAAGCCAGGACGAGGGCGATCCTCGCGTCCCCTCAGACTAGGCGGCTCTGTGCACTGTGGAGCAGAGGCAACGGCAAGGGGAGGGCAAGAACGGAGGCGCGCTCAGGGACGCGCGGGCCAGCAGGGAGGAGAGTGTCGGGGACACGCCCGCCCGCGGAGCCGGGTGCGCGCTCCCGCAAGCCCGCCTCACCTGAGGCGGAGGCGGGTTCCCTGAAAGCCAATGGTGAGGGACGCAGGCGACCAGGCCCCACCCCAGCCCACGTCCGTCTCAGCCAATCAGGAGCCAGTCAGCTGAGGCACAGCTGGGACGCGCTACCGCGCTCACGTGCTCATCTGTGTGCAGCTGCGGAGGAAAGAGAAAGGGTCTGGGGTGCGGCCAGGCTGCGTTGGGGACCCTACGCTGGGAAGGCAGTGGCTGACTTTGGGAGGCGCTGCTGAGAAGGGATTTCAGTTTGTGGGTCTTAAGTCTGCATCACATTTCCTGCTCTCCGTAGAGCAAGTCTCCTGCTCTCTTTCTCCTCGGAGGCTGTGCTGTGTGTGTTTGCTGCCGGCTCTACCCAGTCCCAGTTCAGAAAAGCAGACTTTCCAAGTCGTGGCAGCAAACCCTTTGGTCTTTTTGCTCAGATGTGTTAAAATGGAGTCTTTCTTGCCAGGTACCGGCCAGGTCACCTACCACACTGCCAGAGAGAATACAAGGAAACTCTCCTTGTCCACCAAGTTTTTGTGATGAAGTTTGATTACTGAGTGAATGCAAAAATACATATATAACAAACGCCTATGTGTGTAAACCTCTCAAAGGGAGTAGTTAAGGTAGAGAAATCTTCGAATCTGAAATTATTTTAAGCACTTACAAACAGGTGTAAGTGGCTATTATTAAAGAGCATAAACCTGAATTTCAGGGACAGTAGGAAAAGTGGCTTTAGGTAGACTTTTATTTTACTTTCTTGTTGCTTCTAAACAAGCGAAAAATAATCTTAGATATATTTTTAAAAAGCGGAGGTAAGGGAAAACGACCCTTGGTTTGTGACTTAACCACCTGGAATTGAGTTCACTGTATGTACTGGGAAGAGGAAGGATTCTCCATACCCTCACCAAATCCTGAGCAAGAGAGCTCTGAACCGGGCTTAACTGCGTATGCTGCCGACCTGTACTACCTGTTTGCTAACATGATTTGGGAAGCTACTGAATAGGACAATCACTTTTTGCCTTTGGAATATGCATTTCAAACCTGTCAGTAAAAGGGATGTATTTTGAGCTCAAAAAAGAAGCATTGCATATATATCTCCAATTAATACTAGTTTATTTCACTTCTCACCTTTGCCTTATTAGTAATTTTGTTACAATCTACCTTTGGGTTATAAATAATGTGAATATCTGTACTGAATTTCAGTTATATTGGTGCGTAAAAGCAATGGTCTGTGTAACAAAGTATTAAATTCTGGTAAAACAACAGCCGATTCACATTGCATGTCTTTTTAACTAGTTGATAAACTCATAAAAATAATGGTTAAATATTGATCTGAATGTACTTTTTTTTTTCAGATCTATAATGCTGAGTCATATGCCTTCTTGAAAAGTACGGTGAGAAATGTCCGAAAAGAGGAAAGGACCATATAATAGCTAGTCATTTTTCTATTGTAATTGTGGAAAGAACAACTGTAAATTGCAAACTTTATGACATTTTGAAAACATGGTGTTAAGAACTCTGGAGTGAGAGTCATGAGTGAGCCTGATACCGGCAGGCTCTGAAACTGGCTAACAAGTCATTTAACCTCCGATACTTCAGTTTTCTCATTTGTGTATATGCCGCAGAATTATGGGATGATTAAATGAAATAATACATGTAAAGCACTTAGAACAATACCTGGAACATAGTAAGCAATCAAGCCACATTTGAAATACTGATGGCAATCAAATGTTAGCCATTAATATTGTTGGTGGCCTTGTTTTTATTATTCTTATCATTACTATTACTCCAAATTTGTACCTCTGCTAGCAGTTACATGGGCTTCTGCCAGAGTTCAGCCAGTTTTAACTATCAAGAATTCCTGGGGAGGATTGGAGGGAGGGTGGGCTGGGATGGGAGTAAAAGGCAGAAAACTGTACTTGAACAACAATTGAAAGAAAAAAAAAGAATTCCAATTATGGTAATATAAATCTACATATATTCTCTATTTTCAGCTTTGGAACTGTCCATATTATTCTCATCCTCATAAAAGCATGATAAATGATATTTAATAATTTCCTTTCTCATTACACTTGTAAGAAATTCTCTGGCCACTGAGTATAGCATAAGTGTGAAATACTTAGTACATAAAAAAAAAAAAAACCCCAGCATTTTGTAATAGCAAATCTAAGTCATTTAAATTTTTTAAGCATTTCAAAAGTTTAAAGCAGAATACTTCAATCAGCAAAAGATATTTTTGAACATTCATTAAATTTGTCCCAAAGTTCCATTTTCCTTTTCAAAAATATATAAAAAATGGTATTTATGTGTATATGTATACACATACATACATATATGAACATGAAAAGCAGTAATATTCAACCAACTTGTTTTCACATAATTACAAAGGAGCCAAATAGTATCCCCAAACTCAATCAATCCTGTTTAAAAAACTAAAAGGCAGAATTTTCTATGGGAAAATTTTTAAATCCTCTTTAAATCAACTATTAATAAATGTATTTAGGTTATTACAAGGTAAATAAAACTTAAACAGCCTAATTCAATCACTTTCTAATCTTTGTAAGTGTTCAAATGTTATTCCAAACCACTTTGCAGAACTAAGTAAACTGAAAGATTAAGTACAGATGACTCACTCAATTGACCCTTAACCCATATTCCTACTAAATATGGGTTAAGGGTCAATTGGTTATGGGCAGTGATTCACGAGGAGGCAAGTTAAACTTGAAATATGAATTACTACTAAATGATATAGACCACTGAGTTTTTTAAAGAGTGAAACATATAAGATTCATATAATTTAGAATGTTATCAAACTATGTAAGAAAACATAGTGGTCAGTAAATGATTCTTGGTGTATTATTACCTTTGGTTTTCACTCCCCTCCCTTTGCTGTATTCTAGTTCAAGAACAACAATGAAATGTATATCATTTGGATGGAAAGTACTTAGAAGATAATAGACGTTAAAAATCCTTGTTTTTCCTTTCAAGGATTGAAACAAAATAAATATGTATCTGAGTCTATAAACTCAGAATAAGAATAGACTCAAAATTGACAGTAGCACTTTATAATTATGACAGACATTTTAAGCATAAATTTATGCTTAAAGAAATACAAAGGGATTTTAAGACTCAAAATTGACAGTAGCACTTTATAATTATGACAGACATTTTAAGCATAAATTTATGCTTAAAGAAATACAAAGGGATTTTTGTTTTCTGGTCCAAAATGTAAAGAGTTTGGGTACTCCCATCATCACAAGAAGAAAAAAGCTAAACCTAACACCAATAACTCTTCTTAAATCATCAGAGAGTATTGAGGTGACAGTGAAAACCCCTGCCCTGAAACTGGAGAAATGGAGAATCACAGTTTACTGGAGGATCACAATTTACCAGGAGTGGAAGTCAGCACTGACACCATCATCACTTTAAATTGTGGTTGAGGGGAGTCAATATCTGTTGGAACACTTTAAACCCTAGTTGAGGAATTGCTGGAGGTTCTGTATGGACTTGAATTAAAAACTGCAAGGGGACTCAGCCTTATAGGATCCCCACAAGTTTTCTGAGTTTTACCTTCAGGAACCTAACAGAGTCTCACTGTGAATATCTGAGAAAAAACAAACAAACAAAAAAACTCCTCTTCCTTTTTTTAGGAGGAGGGGAAAACTAACCCTTTTGAAATATTCCCAGAGCCATCTGTTCTTCCCTCAAGAGAAACTGTTTTATCAGAGGGGAAGGGAAATACCCAATTCCAGCCCTCTATAGCCTTCAGCATGGGAGGAGGGAAATACTCAACTCAGGTTCACTGAAAGAATAAGACCTAATCATAGGACTATAGAATGCTGTCCCTCCTCCCACACCTTACCATAACATCACAAGAGTAGGGTTTTTGTGTAATAATAGGGCATTATAGCTAAAAGAACTGTAAGCATCAGACCCTACTTAAAGAGTCACTGGGGACATCCAAAGACAAGAGAAACAAAAACAAGGCCACTAGAGTAAACTTCAGCTTCAGACACCACAGCTGCAGCAAACAGTTACACAGCCTAACTCCTAGCCAGATACACTTAAAACTTTATGTTAAAGGCCTGTCTACCTAAGTTCCTTTTACCTGATACAATATATTTACTTTTCAACCAAACAATTACAAGACATGCTAAAAAGCAAAAAACAAAAAAGGAACAACAACAACAAAAAAAAACAGTCTGGAAAGATAAACCAAACATCAAAACTGGACTTAGATATGGCAGAGATTTTGGAATTATCACACCTAAATTTAAAATAATGAATAATGATTGATATGCTAAGGGCTCAAATGGAAAAATTGAACAGTATATAAGACCAGATGAGTAATGTAAGCAGATATATGGAAACTCTAAGAAAGAATTAAAAGAAAATGCTACAAATGAAAATCAATGTGACAGAAATGAAGAATGCTTTTGATAGGCCTTTTAGTAGACTGGATACAGCTGAGGAAGGAATGAATGATGCTGAAGATACATCAATACAAACTTCTAGAACTAAAGTGTAAAGAAAAAAATTAATAAAAAAGATACAACAGAATATCCAAGAACTGTGGGACAATTATAAAATTGTAATAGGAATACCAGAAAGGGAAGAGAGAGGGGAACATAAATGTTTGAAGATATGATGGCTGACAATTTTCCAAAATTAATGCCAGACACCAAACCACAGATCCAGGAAGCTCAGAGAACACCAAGCAGGATAAATAGCAGGATAAACCTCCCACTCCGCCTCCACCAAAAGACTCATAAATATATCGTATTCAAACTGCAGAAAATAAAAGAATTTTGAAAGAAGCCAGATGGGAGTGGGGTGTGGAAGGGTTAATTTGTAGGAATTAGCCTTGATGAACCATCCCTTTGACTAGAAAGGAAAATGATATTTGGATATTTTTCCAATATCAAAGTCAGTTGGAAGTTTCTTAAAAGCCATAGCTCCATAAGATAGTTCCATTTCTAGAAAGGAAGGACACCAGAGAAAAAAGAACAGTCATATCTTTGAAAATTAATGGTAATACTAACTCCTGTTCCACTTATAAGATTTCAACATCTTTTTTCCACATGTATGTAAGTTGGCACATCAAAAAACCAAAGAAAGATGTTTATTAAGAATCTCAGACTTCCGGCCAAGATGGAGGCATAGGTAGACACACTGTGCCTCCTCACACAACCAAAACAAGGACAACAACTTAAAAACAAAAAACAAAGATGGAGGTGTAGCTGGACACACTGTGCTTCCTCTAACAACCAAGATTAAGGACAACAAAAATATAGAACCAAAAAAAAAGAAAACCCAACCACGACAAAGAGAAAATTGAATAGTGCAGGAGTCCTACAACATTCACCCAGACCAGTAAGAGGGGCAGAGTCCACGACCATGGCCAGGGGTCCGGTCGTGGAGAGATAAGCCAGTGTCCTTGGCACACGGTCACTCAAGGTGCACAGGCAGCAGCATTGCTGAATGGGAGCAGACCCAGAGAGGTGTACAAAGCGGCTAGCTATGGAAACTCATTCACGCACAGATAAACTAGGCAAAAATGGCAGCAAGACAGACTGCACAACGCAGGGCCCCAGTACCAGGAAGTGAAGCCTAAGCACCCAATGAAAACACCTGTAGGGGCTGAGGTGCCAGGAGGGAGTCCCAGCCTCACAGGAGAGTTCGTTGGGGAGACCCGCAGGGTCCTGGAGCATGTGCAGGCCCACCCACATGGAAGTCAGCACCAGAGGAGCCCAATTTGATAGGGGAAAGAGACTGAGAGGACTGGAAGCTGCAAGAGAATGAGGAGCAAGTACCATTATTCTCTCTCAGACCCCACCCCCACATCCAGCATCACAACCCAGTAACCTGGCTGCCCCACCCTGGGGAACACCTAAGGCTCTGCCCCTCACTATGTAACAGCTGCTACCAGACAAAAACAAACAAACAAACAAAAAAACAAAACCAAGGATGGCTCAAAAGGGAGAGCAGACTGGGGCCCCGGAGCTGGTTCATCTGAGTGACCAGGAGGTAGTCAACCTATCAGAAGCACATTTCAAAGCTCTGCTGATTAGGAAGCTCACAGAATTGGTTAATTTTGGTTGCAAATTAGAGGAACAAATGGAGGCTACAATAAGTGAAGGAAGAAAAACGCACAGGGAACCAATAGTGATGGGAAGAAAACTGAGACTCTAATCAATGGAGTGGACCAGAAGGAAGAAAGAAACAACCAAACAGAAAAGTGTGAAGAAACAAGAATTCAAAAAAATGAGGAGAGGCTTAGGAACCTCCAGGACTTTTTTAAACGTCCCAACATCTGAATTATAGGGGTACCAGAAGGGGAAGAGGAAGAGCAACAAGTGGAAAACTTATCTGAACAAATAATAAAGGAGAACTTCCTCAATCTGGCAAAGGAAATAGACTTCCAGGAAGTCCAGAAAGCTCAGAGAGTGCCAAAGAAGGTGGACCCAAGGAGGAACACACCAAGGCACATCATAATTACATTACCCAAGATTAAAATGAAGGAGAGAATTCTAGAAGCAGCAAGGGATAAAGGCAGAGTCACCTACAAAGGAGTTCCCATCAGACTGTCAGCTGATTTCTCCAGAGACTTTATAGGCAAGAAGGGCTGGAAAGAAGTATTCCAAGTCATGAAAGTCAAGGACCTATGTCCAAGATTGCTCTATCCAGCAAAGCCATCATTTAGAATGGAAGGGCAGATAAAGTGCTTCTCAGATAAGGTCAAGTTAAAGGAGTTCATTATTACCAAGCCCTTATTATATGAAATGTTAAAGGGACTTACCTAAGAAAAAGAAGATAAAAAAATAGGACAGTAAAAAAACAGCAAATTCACAGATATTAAAAACCTCATCTAAAACAAAAGCAAAGTAAGCAAACAGCTAGACCAGGAGCAGGAACTCAGAAATGGAGATCACATGGAGGGTTTGCAACAGGGGAGTGGGAGGAGGAGAGAGGGAGAAAAGGTACAGAGAATAAGTAGCATAGACGGTGGGTAGAAAATAGACAGGGGGAGGGCAAGAATAGTGTGGGAAAAGTAGAAGCTAAAGAACTTATGAAACAAGGTCATGAACTAAGGGAGGGAATGTGGGTGGGAGGGGTGTGAAGGGTGGAGTGGAATGATGGGGGAGAAATGGGACAAGTGTAGTAGCATAATCAATAAAATATAATTAAAAAATAAAAACAAAAAAAAACATTCAGAACTGACAGAAAATTGAACTGTATGGAAGTCTGACAAGCAAGGAGTTAAAGAAGGCACATTCATCCAGACCCATAGGAGGGGCAGACCTGGGCCCACAAGCAGCGGCAGATTTCTTGGTTCTTTTCTGATTGGGTGTTTCTTTCTTCCTTCTGGTTCAAAGCATTGATTTGAGTCCCAGTTTCCTTCCCATCATCGTTACCTGTACATTTCCCTTTATTTCACTTAGCATAGCCATCATTTCTTTCATTGAGGAATGGGGCATGGCACACAAAGCAGATGGTGGGCTGGGTGGTCCCACATTCGCACGCAGATAAACCAGGTAAAACTGGGAAGCAGGACAGACTGCACAACCCAGGGTCCCAGAGCGGGGAAATAAAGCCTCAAAACACCAATTGAAAACACCTGTGGGGTTTGAGGTGCTGGGAGAGAGTCTCAGCCTCACAGGAAAGTTTGTTGGAGAGACCCACAGGGCCCTAGAATGTACACAAGCCTACCCACATGGGAATCAGCACCAGAGGACCAATTTGCTTGTGGGAAGAGGAGGAAGTGACTGAAATCCAGCAGAGACCTGAGCAAGCACCATTGTTCCCTCTCAGACCCCTTCCCCACATACAGCATCACAACCCAGCGACTGGGTTGCCCTGATGAACAGCTAAGGCTCTGTTCCTCATACGTAATAGGCACATCAAGACAAAAAAAAAAAAAATGGTCCAAACAAAAGAACAAATCAAAGCTCCAGAAAAAATACAACTAAGGAACGAAGAGGTAGCCAACCTATCAGATGCGCAGTTCAGAACACTGGTTACAGAATTGGTTGAATTTGGTCACAAATTATATGAAAAACAATGAAGGCTATGCTAAGTGAAATAAAGGAAAATGTATAGGTAACTAATAATAATGGGAAAGAAACTGGGACTCACATCAATGGTGTGGACCAGAAGAAAGAAAGAAACACCCAATCAGAAAAGAATGAAGCAACAAGAATTCAAAAAAAATTAAGAGAAGCTTAGAAACCTCCAGGACATCTTTAAATGTCCCAACATGTGAATTATAAGGGTACCAGAAGGAGGAGAGGAAGAGAAACAAGTGGAAAAGTTATTTGAACAAATAATGAAGAAAAACTTCCTCAATCTGGCAAAGGAAATAGACTTCCAGGAAATCCAGGAAGCTCAGAGAGTCCCAAAGAATTTGGACCCAAGAAGGAACATACCAAGGCACATAATAATTACATTAGCCAAGATTAAAATGAAGGAGAGAATCCTAGAATCAGCAAGAGAAAAGGAGGTAGTTACCTGCAAAGGAGTTCCCATCAGACTGTCAGCTGATTTCTCAAAAGAGACCTTCCAGGCAAGAAGGGGCTGGAAAGAAGTATTCCAAGTCATGAAAGTCAAGGACCTACATCCAAGATTGCTCTATCCAGCAAAGCTGTCATTTAGAATGGAAGGGCAGATAAAGTGCTTCTCAGATAAGGTCAAGTTAAAGGAGTTCATCATC